>VZTL01023643.1:0-15063 GCA_013400535.1 Scopus umbretta | reverse complement strand
TGGGAACGCTTGGGGTTTGGCACGGAGGGGTGGGGATGCTTTTGGGGCGGGGAGGGGGGTTTTCGCCGGGTTTTCCCTGCCCCAGGCAGGGTCGGGGTGCTGCTTGGCGTGGGCATCCCTCCCGCGGGGACCGCGGCCCCGTGGGTTCGTGATCGGACGGTGGAAGGCCCCGGGCGGTGTTCCGGGCTGCCCTGGGCTCCCAGGCCACAGCGTGGCGTGGCGTGGCGTGCCCTGACTAACTGCGTGCTGCTTTCAGATCCCCCTCCTTATTTAGCCTGTGTCCCTGCTCGCTATCCCCGATGGGTGGCAGCTCCTCCTGGATAACTTGGCAAAAGCAAGCACCTCCTAAGCAGCCCGGCACGAAGCCGACAAACACGGGTATCAACGGCTGCTTCTATTTCTGGCTGTGTTACTATGCTCTTGAGAGCTTTTCCTTGCGTGCTTTCTTGGACACCAGCTTGCGGCTGGTGGCAGGGTACCAGCCCCTGGGGGCTGTTAGAGCGCCCACCAAAGCCAGCAGTCGCTGAAGTTTCTCCACCCGCCCATGGAGCTTCCCCCGCCTGTAGGAAAGGGTCTGAGGGGAACAGTTGCCCAAGCCGGTTTTAATGAAAGCCCATCTTTACTCTTCACCAGCACCACGGCGCAGAGTAAGCCTCCGAGGCAAACTCGGGGTGGATGGTGTAGCTGCCTTTCTGGACTCCTCCGGACTTCTTGAAGTGGCTTGTGTCCCACCTAGGAGAGCAGATAAAGTTATCAGCCATGGGAGGACGAAACTCTGGTGAGGAATAAGAGCAGAAACCCTGCTTCTGGCTGCCAGCATTGCTTAGGGGCAAGCAGGGGACATGCAGCTGCCCCCATCCACTTTGTTGTGTGTCTTTGGGCACTGAGGCCAAAGCGAAGCCCGGGCAGAAGAGCTGAAGCTCCCTGGCATTGCCATCTCAGCCAGCTGCTTCCAGCGGGTCTCCAGCCCTGCAAACACCCACTCTTTCTTGCACTATCATTTTCCTAAAACATTAATTCCCAGAGCCCCGCCAGTCCACGAAAATCTGCCTCTTTCTCTGTGGAGAAGACCTTGAGAAACATCTTACCGAAGCTCAGGCATAGGGACATCCATGGGGAACCCAGTGCTCCCTGTTTGTTCTTGTTGTTGTTTGGTTTTAGTTTCTGGGCTCAGAAATCTAAAGCCAATCACACTTTTTCTGCAAAGCCTGACACCTAGTTTTGGCCTGAGGGGGGGGTGATGAAGTAGCAGAGTGATGACTAAGCTGGTTGAGGAGCCTCCCCTCTCCTTGCTGCTTCCCTAGGGCTGAAAAAAGCTGCTTCAGCAACAGAGACATCCTAAAGTTAAACATGCGGGGATTAAAAGGTACTGCCGGACCCGCAGTGGGTGAAGGACAGGGCTGATTACCGCGTAACTAATGGCGTGAGCAGCGAACAGGTTCTTGGGCAAGAAGAGCAAACAATGACAAAAGAAAATACAAGAGCAGTGCAAGAGACACTGATTTGGCCTCAAAATCTGGGCGACGCTAAGCTACATGCAGCTGAGCTCGGTGGTGCCAGCAAGATTTCAGGTGCGGTGCAGTCCCAAGGACCACTGGATGAGACCAAGCATAGAAACACCTGTCCTGGGAGTAAATTTGGCAACTGCCTTCTCCATGGATAGCAACAACAAGCTCCACAGTCCAGCACCTCAATAGTGTCCTGCCCTTCCTGGTCATGTCCACTTAGCCTGCAAGATGGATGTGCAGTGGCTGCATCGCTGCCTGCATGGGCACCGTGATGGGACCCGCTACCCCTTGGGGTCTGCAGTCTGCACCATCGTCCCCAGAATAACCCTCTGAGCAATTTTGTGTGAAACCCTAATGAAAAGAGAGCCAGTGGCTGGCTACTGTTAGGAAAAAATAACAGGCTTTTCCCCCAGGGCAACCAGCTTGGAGCACTCCCCCCGCCACTGAACCTGTCTGTACCTAGGGCTCCTGTACAGAGAGGATGGCTGGGCACGATGTGTAGGTGCACAGAACGTTGCTCTGGGGCTGTAACTGCAGCACGGGATACTCCTGTAAGAGACAGAAGAGGTAGGGCGAGTGGTGGCCCCGAGGACAAGGGAGGTCATGTCCATCCCATCCCAAACCATCCCAGCCAAAACCATCCCATCTGAACTGAAACCATCCCATCTGAACTGAAACCATCCCATCCCAACTGAAACCATCCCATCCCAACCAAAACCATCCCAACCTTACAGCCCTCTCTCCTTGTAAGTGGAGATGCCTTCTGATGGTAGGGGCCCCATCAGCGTAGTAGTCCATCCCTCGCAGGCAGTAGTGGTGCCCAGAGCAGGGGCTGTAGTAGCCCTGGAAGGGTCCCCTCCCTGTCACGGTGTACACGGGCACCATGTACATGTCAGCAGTGACCGCCCTCTCTGCAAGTGGAGGGATGACAAGGGTAAGGGCGAGGAGGAGCAGACAGCCCGTCACCTGGATGGATGCCAGTGTGGCACAGGCACGGCTACAGCTGGAGTACAGGGATAGGGTGAGGGTAGTTACCAGATTGATTGAGGTAGGTGGGTTTTGGGGGGTACGGCACAAGTATGCTGTGCAGGAAGGTCTCCATCCTTGTCTCCTGCAAGAAGTGACGGCAGCCCTTGCAGGATTGCCACCCTTTTGCTGCAGAGCCCAAGGTGCCGGTGGCACCTGAGACAGCTCCAGTTTGGGAGGATCAGGGGGGCTGAACTATACCTTGGGCAGGAGGGGAAGGTAAGAGGAGTGCTTATTCCAGGCTGCACTGCTGTAGGGACCTGTTCTCCAGGTGATGTATTTGACCTCATTGACAAAAGTTGGGTTGTACTTCTCTGCAACACAAAAGCAACAGGCAGGGGTGTCCTGTGGTGCTAGGGATATGGTAGGACGGCTGCCGAGTCCCAACTGTTCCCCCTCTCCCCGAAACACAATGCCACAGGGCCAGGGGGCATGTCAGAGATGCTGCTCCCGGGGTTCCTGTTAAGGATCTGTGATGGAGGTGGTACCCATCACTTCCAGCTCGTTGGTCACTTGTACCTGCCCATGCAGCCTTGGTCCCGGATGGCTACGGGGTGACAGGAAGGTGTCCCCCAGGCAGCACCTAGCATCAGGGGATATTTTGGGGCCGCTGGAGGAGAGAACCCTGCGGACCTGTAGACATCCCTGGGACAGGGACAGTCTCGGTGCAGGGATAGGGACAGGTGCCTGTGGCAAAGCCACAAGCGCAGATGCCAAGGGTCCCTTCACCACTGTGGGGGGGACACAGGATGCAAAAGGGGGGATGAATAGAGCCACTGCCAGCCCCCTCAGCCCCCTGACCCCATTGGGATGTGCCCAGTGTGACACAGGGGGACCGCTGGGACCTCAGTGGTACCTTTGGATCTGGCAGGCCAGTACTTCTCAGGCCAGTCGGCAGCAGTGTCGATGGTGTTCCTGTAGTACTCCTGCATTGCTGCCTTAATCAGATGCTCAGGCTGTCCTTGGCTGGATGGATTTTGCACCAGGGGCATCGTTAATCCCTACAGACAGCAGAGAGTGGGGAGAGGCACCCAGGCCAGATGGCAGTGTCTGCCTTCGCGGCCGTCCGGGCCTACAGTGAAGCTGATTACCAGGCAGGGTATAATGCTGGAGACACGGCTGAAGATCGAAGCTCCAAGCCTCCCTTCACAGTGGGTGGGCATGGGCGTTGTAGCAGCACTGTGATTCCCCCCCTCAAGCTTACTGATTGCCCGAAACAGGGGGACGGTGGATGGCTGGGTGTCACTGGCTCCTCTCCCCCTGCACCCAGGGTGTCCATAGGCATCCAGGCACTTTGCGGTGTGGGAGATGGGGTGAGTGCACTGGGACTGCCAGGTATGGGGCCAGCAGAGGCTGGGAAAGGAGTTACAGGACCAAACCAATGTCGTACAGCTGGCAAAGCCCAGGAGGGCTGGGGTCTTGCAGGGCAGAGGGGTGGCTTGGTTGCATGAGCCATCTCTGTCCCTGCACAGTGGTAACATCCCTCTCCATGCCCTCTGCTGGCTCTCTCATTGTAATGCACACGCTAACAAGGCGGCAAGACATGAGCCAGTTCGCGTGCTTTTCACTGGAGCCTGGACGCTTGCTAGACCATGTGGGGAAACCTGCGTGTCCCACAGACACCCCGTGCAATGAAGCCACGGCTCAGGGATGAGCCCTCCTCCTCCGGAACGAGGGCTGGGGGGGGTTTTTCAGTGCTCGGATCTCCCCCCAGCCCTTCACACTGCCTCCCTAGCACAGAAGGACCCCCATCCAGAAGTGAGCTGAGCCTGGGGACTGTGTGTTGGAGCAGCTCTCAGAGCCACCCGTTCTGCCTCTCCGTTGCCACCGTGTCACACAGCAGCCCTGGGCTGAGCCCTGCCACTGCCTCCGTTTCCCCTTCCTCAGCAGATCCTGCCCCCTGCGTACTCTGAAACCTACTGACGGACAGGGCTGATGTGTGAGAGCTTTTGCTGGTGACCGCCAGCCCTGAGAGCCTGAAGCCACTGCGGGGTACAGCTCCAGGGGAGAAGAAGCCAGTGAGCACAGGCCGTGGGGTGTCAAACGCTTTCCTAACCAGGGAGCACAACTCCCCCTGCCATTACACACATGCAGCGAGGTACCCCATGAGTCCCCGTGCCACCCCCCTGCCAGGCACCAAGCATCCGCAGATGGGTAGGGGTAGAAACCCTGAGGTTTCCTCCTCCTGTAGCATTCACCTGTGTCACAAACTTGTTTTCCTTCCAGAGCTGCTGTGGAGCCTGCTCTTGGATGGTCTTTTTGACAGAGCATGGTGGGCGGTAGGAGTCGGTGTAAGTGCTGACAGGGGTCTTTTGTTTCTTGGAGAAGAGGAACATGGTGCAGCAGCCTGCCGGGATGGAAGCGCTTGTAGTCCGAGAGGGTCCTGGGGATGCCCCTCTGGATGAGCAGCACTGCCTGTGGCTGTGGACTTGCAGCCCACTCAGGAAAGGGAACAGGGCTGGTGCCACCGCTCTGCCAGCCCAGGGTGGCACTTATGTCATCAGTGATGTCACAGCAGGGGCATTTGGTGGCTTTGTGTCAGTCCCATAGCTAGACTCTGGTTCTAGCCAAGGACACAGCAATCGCTGCCTGCATTTCTCCATGGGCTGCACCCTCCTGCCTTTGTCCTGGCTCCAGACTTCCCTCCTGCAGGCCATTACCTTAACAATGGTAGGAAACAGTTTCAGCTGGTCCCAGTCAATATAATTTTATTTTGGGAGGTGCAGGAGCAGTGATTGTGGCTTTTCCAGCCCCTCTCTCACATATTTCCTTGGAAATTCTGCAGCGACCCAGCTGTGTGCACACACCACCACACCCGTACAGACAGTGCCTAGGGAACAGTACCAGGCACCGCTGTCCCAGCCTCCTGGGGTAGCCAGGAGTATTGCCTGCTGTCTCCCCTTTTTAATTAAAAAGCTGGATTTAGCTGATCCTGTGTGGCTTGTTTGCTCTTCTGTCCTGAGTGAGGGGCTCTGCTGCCGGAGTGAGTGATTCATCTCAGTGCAGAAAGGCAGCTGGGTTATGCCAGGGAGGGATTTGCTTTTCCCCATGCTGGGGAGCGGAGCAGCAATCCCTGCCCTTGCAGAAACCCCGCTCTGGCCTGGCCTGTCACACAGTGCCAACTCAGAGCCCTGCTCTGCTCCTGGCTCCTGCTCCTCTGCTGCCATGTTTTTGGAGAAGACCAGTGAAGACCCATGTTCATTTTGGCAGGGTGGATGCCAACCCGTTCCCCGAAAGGCTGCAGAGCCCTGCTCTGCTTGCTGTGGGCGATGGTGGGACTGGGCAGCCTGGGACACTCGAATGCCTCCAGGTCAATGCGATTAATGCACCATTATACATGAAATGAAGAAAACAAGCTGCCACTGATTTTCACACCCTACTGGTCTCTGTTGAGCCAGGTTTAGGCTCTCCATCAGCCCCGTACCCTCCTGGGAGCCAGGGAGGGAAAGGTGGACTTGTGGGTGCCTAGCCGCACCACCCCCAGCTCCATGGCCTTGGAGCACCCCAGGGCACAGATCCAGGGAGCACCGCTCTGCAGAGAGGTGAAGTCCAAGCCTCTCAGTTTGTTGGGTACTAATCCTGCACCGGACTGGCTGCCAGCATGAACCACTGCCCCCCGCCCCAGCTGTCCCCTGTCCCTGGTGGTCCCTGGGGTTTCCAGCTGCTGGCATTAGGCTTTAAAGTCAGTGCTCAGCTCTCGTGCCAACAGCTTTGTGGGGCAGAAATGGCTGCGATGCTGGAGAAAAGGTTATTTCACCCATTGGTCTCATACAGAAGCACCTTCTGTTGGGGAGAAGCGTTTCCCAAACACTGGCTGGGGGCTGGCCAGCCCTGGCAGGTTTACCTGTACCATAAGGCACAAATCCACACCAGTCACTTTTACTGGGCCCAGGCAGGCTGGTATTGGCCATGGTGTGAAGGCTGGCACCCCCTCATTTCAGTATCCATGATTGCTGGGGTCTCACAGGAGACGGTGCAGATCGTACCCTCTCATCCCGGTTCGCTGCAATGAGAAAGGCTGGCAGGCTGGTTTTCATATGTATGCTTTTTAATATCATTAATTCTGTTACACTACACACAACCAGTAACAATGATAAATACCGCAATGGAAATGTTAAAAAAAAATATACATGTTTCATGTTTTTCAAACCCCCCTACATTTTTAAATAAATTAATGCATAAAACTGATGGTAGAAAAAAGAAAACCCAAAACAAACCACAACACAACTGATCTGTTTAAGGCAATACGCTACGCAAATGGGAACAGAAGTACAACAGTGTGCTACATGTTCTGAACAGGAAAAAAAGAAAGAAAAGAAAACCCATACAAGATGCAGACTGATGCTTCGGGAGTGAAAAAACTCCCAAAACTGGGTAATAAAACCAATGGCCAAGTTAGGTGCAGCATTAATACACTCTGCATGTCAAATGATTAGCAGGTTCCTAACATGGACTAAGGTCAAACTACAACAAAGTTATCTTCCTAATTAAAAGGTTATTTAGGTCAAACCCTACATTTAACTCTACTTTGCATTTGGCTGTTTCAGCTATGTTTCACTATATGCAAGGACAGCCGGAAATTCATCTCCTGCTCTTGAGATTAATGCAAAGGTCGGGAGGTCTCTCCTCCTGAAAGATATTTCCATTAAATAAATCCAAAAAGGATTTCACTTTTGGTGATCCTGAAATGCCTCCCACCACCCCTTCCCCTGGGGCACCAGGCACCACACAGGGAAAGGACAACTGGGAAGCATTTGCTTGGGTATTTGCCAAGCTGAGGACACGAAATGGAAGTGCAGATTTGATCTGGACTCAGAGGAGTGCTGTTTCCCTGTCTGCCAGAAGTGGCTATCTGGAGCCTGCTGAAAGCACTTTGCCAGCATGGGAGAAACCCAGCCTGTATCCAGGCTCTAGACACAGCCACGACGTTTGCTATTGAGGTTGATGCAAAGCTCCATACCTGCCTGGACAGCCAATGAACCCCAATTATTAATGCAGCCCAGAACTTGGCCACTGGAAGGTGGACAATAATCCTAATGCCAAAAAAATCCCCCTCTCCCTCAAAAAAGAAAAGAAAAGGGACAGTAGCCACTTTCTGCCAGCTTCCCCCGGTGGATCCCCATGAGCTGCCACCTACACAAGATCAGCAGTGCCAGATCTCATCAGCATCGACCCATTACATTCCCAGTAAGATGCACGTCTGCAAGGGAGGCAAAGATGCTTCTTGGGATGCTGCCAGAGCCTCCTGTACTGCCCTGCTAGAGTACGTGCTGAGGAAGCTATGGTACATGAGGAAACCCAAGCAGACTTGTAATGGTCAACAACTGTCCGTGCTGCCGTGGGTGGCAGAGGGGGACGCAGAACTGGGCTGAGAGTCACTTTGGTGCAACTGCCTCTGATGCTCATCACTAGTGCATGGGGCAGGGGGGAGGAAAGGCGATGGCTGCTTTGAGAAAAGAGGAGTGGAAGGAGGACGTGTGCAACAGAACAAGGCTTGCAATTCTAGGACTAACCACTGGACACGGATACCGAAGATTACCTGTGACAACTAGCTACCTTTCTACCGTTGCTGCTCCTTCCCCCACTTCCTGGTCTGATTCTTCTTCAGTTTGGGAAGCCGTGGCTGTTTGGCATGATGGCCAGCGGCTGACTCTCCCACCCCAGTCCCCGCACAGCACACAGTGACTCTGCTAAAGGATGTACAATGAGGTCTGGAAGTTGCATGTTAGGCACAGACCAGCTCTGTGTGCAACTAGCGTGTGGTTTCAGACCCTTCAGAAAGCTATTTGATGGTGGCTCATTTCCTTTATTAAACTGGAGGTTCAATAACCTCTGTGGAAGGAGTAAAAATAGTAAAAAATGTGCAAAAACAGGAGGGGATGACCCACCTTCTGAATTTTCTCCCCTGCAAAGACTTCATCCTCTGCAAGAGTCCTTCTCCCTGCAGAACTACCAGCCTGCGAGCATGTCTTACAGCACCCTGCCCCAGAGCAGCATGAGCATAGCTGACAGGCATCCCACCCACGCCTCTGCTGTAGGTCTCCAGCCTGCACCAGAAGCACATGGGCTGGCAGGCCTGGAACCTGGCACTTGGGTCCCAGACCTCCTGCAGCACTGAGACCGTGAGGGTGAAGGTGGCTGGCTCAGCTTGCTGGATCACACTAAGGTTTTACACTAGCCTGACGCCCTCAGCCCCACAGCCTTCAGGTGGGTGAAGAGAAATCCCAGTCTGTTCTCTGGCTCACCCACCACCATGGTTGTTGGATCTCCTGCTGGTCTGATGTTTGCCTTGGGTTTGTCTCAGGACAGAGGCAGCTACAAGCCGAACACAGCTGCTACTGCAGCTTTTCCATGCAAAGAAACTGAGCAAAGAAATCTGTGAACTGGGGATGGAGATGAAGGTAATAAAACCCAGAAGGGCTGTTGTGAAGAGAGTTTGTCCAAGTTTTCCAGCTCTTACCATGGATCTGTATTACACCTCCCAACAAACTTTGCATCTCCCAAATCATGTGGGCTTAAGGAAAGTGGGTAGCAAATGGAATCACAGCTTTTTTGGGATGCAGAAGCAAGAAGGCAGTCTGGCTGGGGAGCGGTACTTCCCAGTGAGCTCACCTGGGGCAGCTGGATGGGCGAGTAGGGGAGAAATGCTGCTCCCAGAGGGCAAACTTCTCAGCACATAATGGGACTTGTCTCAGCACAGCCTTTCAGTGGCCTTTTCTTTTCCTGGTGCCTGCTGTGCTGGTTTCCAGTGACACGTCTGAGCCGTTTTAATGAGGCTTCTTTTGTACCTGCTGCCTGTATCACCATTTGTTACTATGGAAATGGCTCCACAGATCAAGCACAACAAGGATTGGAGCCACCACCAGTGGCAAGTCTGTCTGGGAAGCAATGGGAAGAGCTCTCTCCAGCGGTGCCAGGGAAAGCCACAACCTGTCCTGCCAGTGTCTGTGCTGCTCTATGACATGACTTGCTGCATGGCTGCACGGGCCATGGTGCTCTGCTCCATGTAATCTCAACTGGTCCCCAGCCTTTACCTCCCCAGCAAGCTGTCAAAGCAGTGGTCAGCTAGGCAGCATTTAACTGCTGTGATCCTGGGATTGCCACCAATGTCAAGGGAGGCAAAGGAGGGGACACAGCTGTAATTTTTTGCAAGCAATGCAGCAGCTTAACTGCATAATACAGGGAGTAAAAATACAGATGCCAGCCCCTGTGAGAAACCCACATTAATCTTCTGTAGGTAATCCCAGGTCACGACCTCTTCCTCTATGCTAAATTGCTGGCCCTTCTGCTTCAGGGCGTGTGTGGTTCTGTACGACAGGCAGGTTAATCTGATGGACGTGGTTCAAGCTTTGGAGCAATCCCTCTCACAGGAAAGCCTTGAAAGAAAGTGACAAGGATGCAATGTTCTCCTAGAGGTGAAAAGCACCTTAAGATGAAGACCTTCCCATGCCTTCCCCTTAGGCTCCACCTAGTCCAGCTTCCACTGTGGCACTGCCCATCTATGCAGGTGGTTTTTTTGAGACATGAGGAGTAGAAATAGGAGGCTGATGTGAAGAGTCAGCTCTAAAGAGTGGTAGTGGTCAAATCCAGGGTATATTCATGGTGGCACATGCAGCCTGGGCTTTCTGAGCCAAGCAGCAGTCAGGTGTCAAAGCCTACTTCGTTCTAGGTAAGACTGGCCATACCCCATGTGAGCTTGAAGGGAGAATGGAAAAGTAAAGGAAATGCCTAAGCAAAAGTACCAATTTATACCCTCAAATCATTATATGGATGCTAAAAGTAAGAGCACAAAACTGCCATGGGGTTATCCCAAATGAGCCCTTCAGTGCTCTCCTCTCTCCCATAAGCACTCACTGTCCCAGATGCACTCCTAAGTTCCTTAACTCTACTAGCAGAGGATGGTGCTGTTGGGCCACCAAATCTCCTTACATGTTCCCTGTGGCAGCATGCAGGTTGAAGCACCAGTTGTGCGACAGCCAGCTGCCAAATAACTGGGAAACACATCCTTGCCAAACATCTTCCCCCAAAGCTGTTTAATCTCTTTACTAACCTCCACCCTGCAGCCTTCTGGCACATGCAAGCAACATCAGAAGCTGGTAAACAGAGGGAAAGCAGAGTAGTACTTTGAAAATATGCATAAAATTCCTATAGCATGCTTTTTGCATCTTGCTTGCGGAGCTATCCTATCAGTGGTGCTCATCACTTACTTGGCAACATCCATGCAGGATGGTGGTAGCATCTTGGAAAGGCAGGTTTCTCCCCTGTGCTGCAGAAGGGAATGGACATCAAGAGGGAATGTGACTTGCCTGAGGTTAGAGCAAATGTGTACCACGTGCTAACAGCAGCAAGGGACCCTAGATCTCATTTCTCTGCTCTAAGTCCAGCAGACTCTCCGCAGTAGTATTTGGCTGCAGTGCCAGGTTGCGGACACCGTGTTTCTGGTGTGTGCATTTGAAAGTGAGCTTTGCTCCCTGCTGATATCAGCACTGTACTGAAATATATTAACTCGGACAACTGGGATCTGCCCTAGGCCAAGAAAGCACTTGGCAACCTTTCCTAGTTACTGCTTGTTTTCTTTTTCCTGTCATTCCATCTGGTGCCCAGTTGGGTCCTTCCTTCCTTCTTTCAAAAGCATCTTCATGTTTGTGTTGAGTCATATACAGGGCGCTCTACTTTTCAAGCCTCCTGCATGCTGTTGTACGGCTTGCAGGCCAGCCCAAGGACAGAGTCTGCATGGAGAGGAAAGGATTCTGCTCAGGACCACAGACCAGTGTGTCAGCCAGCACACAGCTGAGCAGAGTGGGTGCCTCCTTTTGGGAAAGGAGCTGGACAGACAAACCAGAAGCAGCTGAGTCCATCCTGTCCATGGGGGAGTGTCCTGAAGTCCCTTTTGAAGTCCATGCAGCAGGCTTGGCCACCTGCTTTTGCAGTCATGAGGTATCTGCAGGCAAGACAGCCAGAACAGCATAGCAGACCCAATGGCCAAGTGTACATGTAGACATGCAGCAATGTCAGATATGATCCAGTGGCTCTTCCAAAGGTTGGCTTCAAGATATGTCTGGTAAGACATTAAATGAGCCTTTGGGATGGTCACCTGGATATCAGCCTCCTTTCAATGTTTATTATTATACAACCACCAGAAAATCAGACTAGACCATTCTATCTAAAGACCTTCCTCAACACTAGAAGGATGTTCATCCTCACACAGATATCTGGAAATGGGGAGTTTGCAGACTGGAGAGACAGAGTTGAGTGCTGAGACCCTGGAGTTCAAAGCTAGTTCACATTAAAAGGCAAAATTAACACCTGATAAAAGGAAAGGGCTTGCTTAAACTCAGATAATTTGGTGACTAAAATTACATAAAATCATAACAAAAAGCCAGGCTGGCTTTAGGAGGCTTCAAATGCAAATTCCTTTGTGGAGGCACCAGCGCCAGTATCCTTAAATCCTATTTGCATGGTAATTCAGATGGGTAGTGATGCAGCCTTTCATACTCCATGGTGCTCCTCCCCTTGGTATTCTGTACAACTTTGGACTGAAAATGGGGCCCAAGAAGATCATCTGGTCTGGTGCAAATACTGGAACAGGGAATGATATGCTTTCTTGCATGCAATCTGCACTTAGGAGACTGCCCAGCAGCTCTGCAGATTTTAGGGTTTTATAATGCCACAACAGAGCTAGGGCCCATGCTCTTTGCTTCTGCCTTCTCCAGCCCATGGCAGCAGAGACTGGTCTAAGGAGAGAAGTGCCAGAACAGCCATATATACCTATACACCTTCCCAGAAAGTCGCCACAGCGTAACCTCCAATGAGGCCACCAGGAAAACCTTCTGCATGAAGCAAAGGTCTGAACACGAGACCAGACAGGGGGAGACAGCCCAGTCTGCAGTTAATACATACTGATGGGCTGTCTGCCATATTCCATAACGAGCCAACAAACATGCCACATGGTCACAACCTGCTTAAGGGGCTGCGGTTCAGAAGGGTTAGTGTTCAATTTTCTATGATAGCCACATGTGCATTGCCTTAATCCATTCAGCCTTCCTGATAATGACCCTACACAGGTAACTACTTTTCCCCACCCTTTCTACTTTATTCCCCTAATAAAATATATGAACACAAAGCATAGAGAGGAGAAGCCAAAAAATTGTCATTTTATGGTCCCGTACTGTCATGCCAAACCAGCTTTTGTGCAACCAATTCCTGTGTGCAGGGAGAAACACTTGGCTTGTGCTTTGGTCTGGATTTGGAGGAAGCACTGGGTGTAACATTTAAATTCATCTCCCTCCCTCCCTAAAGGGTTGTCCTAGAAGCAGATGCACATCACACAATGCAAAAGGCTGAGGGCAGTTGTAGGGTTGCAGAGTTGAGGAATGCCTCAGGGCACACGGCATGCAAAAACCAGCAACAGGGGCAATAAAAGGACTTGGTTGTGGTGCCATGGGATAGTGGTTATCAGGGAAGGTCTGTCCTTCAGTGGGGAGGTGTTAACCCTGGGAGATACAGTGTCAGCAAGCCTCATTCTGTCTTAGACCGAACATGATGGCAGCATGATGGAGACCTGTGGGACCTGCAGTCCTCCATGGCTGACCCATGTAAACAGATGGCTTGTTGCTCTAGCAGGCACACTGAAATGCTCTGAGCTCCTGAGAAAGGACTGTGGGAAAGGCTGAGCCTGTGCAGCCTGGCTGGAAGGCACAGAGACTGACCCGGGAGGATAAATGCGATGAAGACGTTGCATGGTACCAATGCTGAACTGCAAAGTCCCTCTTTAGAAGAATGAAGATTTAAAGACTTGGTCATGTCCTATAGGATTTGGTTTGACCATGGTGTTTCTGTTAGGTTTTGACTACATTCCCCATTAAAAAAAAACATGACTCCTTAAGGAATGTTTTTTTCCCTTTTATCTTTTCTCTCTACACAGAGTTGTTAGAGCTCTTCCCTCACCTCCAGGTAACTTGCTAACCTCAACCTGAGCTGGCACTGGAGAGGAAACCAGGCACACGAAGGAAGAAGCGAAGAATTGGAGACCTGATGTTTTGTGCTTCTTCAGAAATATTTTGGAAGTACTTCCCCTCAGCATTACCAGGTGGTGAGAAAGGGAGCGCAATTCACTTGAGGAACACTCTTCCTAGAAGAGCTGGCAAGTTAACCAGCAGTTCTGCACGAGGAGGCAGGGATACTCAGTAAACAGCACCACTCAGTCCTCTTTCTATGGCCTGGTGCCAGGGTGGCAAAGCGCTGTTTTAAGGGAGGGGGGGCAAACAGTTTTAACAGTTGCCCATTCCAGGTAGTGAATAATAAAGCCCAGGAATCTTGTGTGCCTGCTCTTTTACTCATGCTGTGGATGGTATTGTGCTTTGCACTGCACAGGTTGTTAAATAAATCTCCTCCTAACCATGAACAGGACTTCGCAAAGATTCACCTTACTTCATGCAGATTTCAAGTGGGGGAATCTGTCTGTCAGAGTGGTGCTCAGGCTCTACCTTGTGACTCAGGAATTCTCATGGGAAGCTCAGAATTGCCCTCACTTTTTCCCTTCCCTGGGTTTATAAAGCAAGTGATGACCCAAGGCAGGTGGTCCTTCCCCTTGGCAGGTCAGGAAAACATATAGCCATGCCAATGGCAAAAGATTTCAACACCAAGAAAAATGTCAGCCCATCCCTCACCTGAGCCCCATGTATGCTGAAGCCAGCAGTAGACTGGCCAGGGAGAGGACATGTTTCCTAATTCCAGAGATGATTTTGCATTCAAACCAATCTGCTGGTGACCTGGCAATTCAGTCCAGGAACCTAATGTAACACCAGGTTTCCTGACTATTCCAGCACCAAATAAACACAATTGCTCCCAACATGGGACAGCTCTAACACAGACCAAGCTTCGTTTACAAGAGGGCAGAGATGGGATAAACACTAGTTTCCTCTCATGGCTGTTCTTCAGCTGAAGCTGTTCACAATCCTACTGTTGCTGAAAACTCCCCTAAAGTCTGACTAAACCACACAGATGCCTTCAGCATTAACAAATCTCTCCCACAGGCATCAAGAGATGCAGTGTCAAGAGAATATCAACAGTCGAGCACTGTAAAAATGTGATTTCTTCAACTAGCTTTTCTGGCACTGACCTTCAGACTATACAGCTCTAGTCCTGTCTCATGCAGGACTCATTTTTTCTTAGTTGAACAAAGTAAGATTTTTGGAAGCAGATGGGTGTCACTGGAATTAAGTATAGGCTGAAGTCAGTATACGTGACTGGACTGAACTCAGGAATATGGTATTCTCATGCAAGGACCGAATCCCTGAAGAGCATAGATGGAGTGCAGATCAAATCTGGTGTGTTTGGAGACAGTTTAATGTGGAGTTAAGGGTAGATTGCATTCGATATGTGACATGACAGCTCTAGCTAGTACTGACTCAGAGTGAAATGCCAGCTATATGTCCTCTTCGCAAGTGAGTGAATTCTGTCATGCTAGTCCTGGCTAGTCTTGCCGTAAGAAAGGAAGCCCGGCACTGTTCCCATTCCTGTGCCCCAG
>VZTL01023642.1:8826-26927 GCA_013400535.1 Scopus umbretta | reverse complement strand
TATAACTAAATATTCTTCAATATATTTCCTCTGCCTAACTGGTTGAAACGTGAAAAAATTCACAGGATGTTACAGGAAGTAACACTGATTAATATTATAATAGAAGCCTCCACAAGAGGAGTGTGAGTATTTTGCAAAAATATGTCTTGTTCCATGAAATCAGATATCACAATTATAACACACATTTTGAAGCTGATGAAACTTAGCTGGGTTTAAGAAGGTATAAATTATTTGCTCAAGAGCTGTGGAGGAAGATGGAGGGAGTAACGGTAGGCCTGCCTTGAAATACATATTTTACCCATCAACTTGCCTGTTGTGGCTGAGACCAAGAATATCTTTGCCTTCCCTGAGTTCCAGGAGATCTTAGTATGGACTTCTTGGTGTGCAGATACCACAGGAAGAGTGAGCTCATTGACATTCAACTCGTGTTAGGCTTTTCAAGCTGAGTCCTGGGGGAGAATATGCCCTGCATAGAGCCGTAAAATCCATTATTAGAGCTACAGAATTTGGGATTTCTAGTGGACAGTTCAAAGGGACTTAACAGCTATGAGTTATGTATTCTTTCAATCTAGGAGGAAAACCCAGAACAGGAATAACCAAAAAATAAAGAAAAGAGATTTTGTGCAAAGAAAAATTCTTCAAGTAAGAGGGCAGAGAAAAAAGTATACGCCTCTTGCAGGCTTTGGTGTGTGAAAGTTTTCTTTAGATGAATCTGTTGTGAAATAAAACATAAAATTGAAAATCTTCTTAGAGTATGTTTTTTAAAAAAAAACATACTGTTTACTAGAATTAGAATGTCCCATATTTTTGGAAGTTATATTTGCCTATACATATGTGGTATTTCTCTAGGGATATTTAGTCCAAGGGTCGATCTTGTGTTATCCACATTGGTAAAGAACAGAGCACAAATTAAAAGTTTTGGTCCTCCTAGAGAGAAAATAACTTAATGATTGGAATTATTTTAGGGATGAATTTTGTCATCAAGTTCAGTGTCAGGATTTCTCTTTTTGTGAAACAAATTATATGAGTTCCAAAAGTCCAGCTCAGTCCATGTCTGTCTCGAATCTCATCAGAGCCACAGTCACCTTGGAGCTTTCTCCAAAGCCCTTCTAGCTTCACAGGCAGACACAAGGAGAATGGGTGTGTGTTCTTAGTAATGCCATCTCTTGATCAAGTGTTTTTCAGCTGCTTTTAATCCTTCAGCAATAATTGCCATTAATATAGGTTCCCCATTATATCTTCCTAGTAGTATAACTATGATACAGTCCTGGAGCTTTCTCATAGTGATATGAAAAGGAACACTGGATTTTGGCAGTATCTCCAAGTGGATTTTCTTCCTAGGGTTTCATTCTAGTTTTCTTGGTTTTCCTTTTTTATCATATTAAAACCAAATATAGAATAAGTAAATGAGCTAATAGATAAAAGAGAGAAGTAGACATCTGGATGAGATGATGGCAGCTGTTCTCCCTGAAGAACAACAATGGACTAAGTAATTACAGACAGAAACAGCATTTCAGAAAACAGGATAGTCTCTGAACAGACCTTGAAAATAGAACATGCACATGCCAGAGCTATTTTTGTTGTCAACATAATTAAGAGAAAAAAGTAGGAAATTTCTGGACATAGATGTACAGAAGTTGTTGTTTATGGCTGCACTGAAGAAAGAATTAGAAAATGAGGACCAAGAGCAGCATGGATATATGGGAGTGGATGAAGGTGAAAATCAATCAAGTAACAGGATTAGCAGTGAATAGACTATTGTAGGGAGACCTGGCTTTTCATATCCCCAGCTTTGAACTGAGGACAGCTGCTGGTGGTCATTAATTAATGATTAATGACTTCAACATTAACTAAGGGTAAGCTGTATGATGGTAACTATGCATAATTAAAGCATGGGGTCCATTTTGCATTTGAATTAGGGAATATCTATAGAAAAATGAATTGGGTCATATTTGAATTGGGGAATACCAATACAAAAATTTAACATAAATATATGGAAGGCTTAGCATAATCATCAATAAATTTACAGCATTTGCTCTTTGAAAGTAGTGTGCATATACTGAGACGTTAAGTAACCCTGACAATTAAACTAGTTAATACGAAGTCCTAAAGAAATTGACCATCCGTCATTTCTCAAATGATCTTAATGGAATAAGTCTTCCAAACTACCCATATAATTACTAATAATTTTTGTCTTGTACATGAACTATATGAGGGGGAAAAAAGCTTGTAATTAAGATACACTATAAGTGGGCATATAAGTGTGTCGGCTATTGATAATTCAAGTAACTTCTATCTGTTGTCACTGCTGTGACTGTTGTCACTGTCATCTCAGATTGCCAGCTGGTCACCAAGGCTCTAGATCTGTAACAACCGATGGGAAGGAGACAGGAGGGCGAAAGTAATTTGAGTTCAAGAATTCAGAGGTGTCAAAAGGAGAAAATACCTAATGTATTCTCTTTATTTAAATTATTTTAATTTAATCCTGGTCCAAAAGTTCCTCACTCAGAAATGAATACCTGTTGCATGGTGTTACAGGATTACAATTGGAGGGGTATATTTTATTTATATATTTGGGAACTTCTTTGCATTTCTGTGCCTTAAGCGTGATCTCAGCTCTTATTCTCTAATGTTGGTAATGGATGGTTCAGGAAAGCTGCCAGAATAATATTCTTTACCCATAAGTAAGTGATGCAACTCAGTCATCATCCCTTTTTGCTGCTCAATCAGCTTCTGTTTGTCGTTTATTTTTTTTCTTAGACATTTACAGAATTTGGATGTGCAAGGCAAATATTGTGAAGGCTTGCAGTACGCAATTTGGAAATGCTCTACAATCTACAGCTTTTTGTTTACTTTTAATGATGAAATACACAGTACAGTAGGAAGTACTGTGGGAAGTTAGGAACTGATCTTGCATAGTGCCAGGAAAATAAAAGGAGGAGGAGGCAGGTGACACAGACCTTGCAGAAAGTATGTTAAATTTTACTAAGCTCTGCAAGAATCTCTGCCCAGATAATAAAGTTGGTAAGACAGATCCCCCAGCTGTCATTGCATTGTCATATATCACAGGATCTAGTGGGTCCTGATCACTTTATACCAGCAGTCTCTAGGATGTACTGGGTGAAGTACTAGGATGCGGTACTTCACCCTAGATATCCTGAAGTAACTACGTTTTGTCAAGCAAACCATATGGAATATTCTAGAGTATTGTTTCAAAAAGAACCGAAGTAAAATAAAGTACATCACCTTTATGTACGTTTATATATGTATGTACATATATGTATATGTATTTGTGTGTGTATATAATCTATTTGCTGCACACCCAAGTGCGCATAATTGAATTGCATCGTCACATAATTGTTTGCATCTCTAAGTCATCTGTGTCATAAGTATTATTTAATGGACCATTCATACGCACTTACTGTTGCTATTGTTGTTACTGTGGAGCAATAGCAAAATTAGAAAAGTTAGCAAAGTTTAGAGGTGAAATTTTTTTTCTATCTAGAAGGACCTCATTCTAGAGATACTGTAGTCAATAGAAATACTGTGTTTAAAACTTTGGTTGATTCTCACTCAGAACAGAGATTTTATAAATTTTAACACTGTTGAACATAGAGTCCTGAACAGTGCAAAATGGAATTTAGATGTATTAGGTAATAAAGCTTTAGAAGTAATCATTGAAACCAATGCATTTGGTCTTTATAGAATATGTTTATGCAAATTCAGGTGTGTTAATCATTAAAATCTCTTTGCAAAAGTAATTTTTATTTCCTTGCCTCTGTAATACTCTCGTACCTGGCCTGTCCCCATTATCATTATGGTGTGCACTGAAATAAGTACAGGACTTGGGTTAAATGTGGCACATGATTTCTAAAGATGCTTGAAATAAATGGCCTCAGGGTTGCTTCTTGCAGAATCAGAAACATAATTGGGCAGTACTGAAATTTCTAAATAATGCAAATAATGTTTCTATACTGTTTTTTGAACTTAAAAACTATACTAATAGTTCTCTTAAAATGATTCTTTTATAAATTGCTTTTTTGGTTCTTTATAATGCAGAGTCCTGTCTGCTTCTACAGTTCCTGGTTTGATATTTAAGATTGCTGAACTCAGTCTCTGCAATGTCCTCCTTATTTAAGGTGACTTTTCAAGTGTTTGATTAAAAAAAGAAACCAAAGCGATAAGGATGAATTAATGAAAAATTATCAACAGAGCACCACCCTTTTTGTTACAAAGAAGTATTTCTATCTTTAATAAAGCTGAACAGTCTGCCTTGTTATTAATAAAGAATTCTGGAAGAAGCTGTTTCCGATGGTCTCTTCAAATTGGTGTGGATAGTGTGCCACGTGCTGGAAGAATGAATGTAGTAAGATGCTTTATGTACAGGATTTTTTCAGGCGTAGTTTAGCCATTTGCAGTCAGTCCATAAAAGAGCCAGTCCTGAAGTGTAGGCTGACTGCCCTGTTAGGTGCCACTGTAAGAAGGAATATGAAGAAGTACTATGTTAAATGGTTTTAAGTGTGTTATTGAAGCTAAGATGGGATGATACAGAGCAACGAATCTAGATGGATTGTAAAACAGCCTGATTATTTTTTGCTGATTTTTTCCATTCCTATTGTTTTAAAATCTCTGCTCCTTTAATTGAATCACAAAATTTCCTTTTACACAGAGACATTTTCCTCCTAAAAAATGACATGTAAACTTCAATCCAAGAATCATTTATCAGACCCAAGAATTTTTCATTAATTGCTAATATTTGATTTAAATAAAAATAGACCTGACGTTTGAGTGAGCAGATAACCACAGAAGTGGATGTGGTGGCTGTTTTGATACAATTCTGGTTATGTGCTGGGCCCTCCTCCTGAAATGTTAGCAAGCATCCTCCATGAACTTTCTTACAGGAGGATATGAAACACCGAAGTTTCTTATGGCAAGAGTAGGAAACCAGACATGTTATCTTTGAATCCAAGCTCCCTTACTTAGCTGACAGAAATTTACTTTTATTGATACTGTACGCTTTAAGAAAAACACATCTTAAAAGACTCAGTAGTTTTTCTTAGCCCAGACAGTAAATGTTAGGAAGGCACACTCAAGTGTAACAATCATCTTTTTATATGGAGGACGTACATCTGTACAAATGGTCTTCAAGGCTCTGGAATGGCAAGATGGTGTTATAAATATGGTTAATACCTTGCCGTACTGGAATACCAACAGCAAATTTTTTTGGCATAGAGGCCACAGCGCTTGCCCTGTCTGTGAGTGCCTTGATGGGCTTCCAGAGCTGCTCCAGCCACCCGCGTAGAGCCATTCCTCCTAGCGTGACAGCCTGTGATCACCTGCTTTCCTCCAATATACTCTTACCCATAGTAAAGAGCTGCCATACGTGCCAGGGAGGCTTTTGCATTCCTAAGGCATGGGGTGGATGGCTGCACTTCCTCACTGAGGATGATACTTAATTTGTCAAATTCAGTGATTTGAGCTGAGTTTACCAGTGTGATGTATTGTTGTATAGACCCTGCCTCCTGAGATACCAAGATAATGGCTTTGCAAGATATTTTGGCCTGCTGCGTGCATAATGTTTCACACATTTCCATAGTTATTTTCCTGTTGTATGTTATACAGAACCTTTTAAAATAAGAAAATTATATATATTTAATATTTAAATAGCATGCCATATTTAAGTAATATCAAAATATTAACACAACCTAAGAAAGCCAGGATATTATTACACTACAGATAACACTTTTTCACTTTTTACCTAATTTGCATGGTCATTACTTTATTTTTCTTTTATTTAATGGACTGATTTAGCATAAATACTGTTTCAGCCAGCACGAGAGATTTCACTGCGTTAGGAGGTCAGAGTCAAATATTTTAACTGGATTTTTGAGAGGCTGGATCATTTGGTGAACAATAACAATTTTAGTTATTCATGCTGAGAGCAAAGTAATTAAATCTCATGCTTCAGGGCAGAGGCCTGCAGCCCGTGCTCTGCTGCATCCAGCGAGGGACTCAGCTCAGTAAGGGCTGGTGCCTCGGTGCTGAGGGTTGAGGAGAGCATTGTCGGTGATACGAGAGACACGTAAGTCCTTGTTTAGAAGAGGGATATTAGGTTAGTGTTACTAAAACACAAACAAACAAACACTGAACAAGAACAACAAGCCCACCAAAAAAAAAAAAAATCTAAACCTGTGTAGTGTTTAAAATTGATTAGTTACATTGTGGTGAATTTTTTCTCCCTTTTAAACAACAGGTACTTGCCATGACTAGAGGACAATTTACATCTACTGATGGATTAGAGATGTGCCATTCTGCCAGTTTTATACTCCTACAGTTTATGGCCAGTATTAAAATAGCAAGCTGAACATTTCCATAGTGATTTGCAAACGTTAAGAAATTAATTTTCCTGACAACTCTGTGGGGTATGTGCAGACTTCAGCTCTTTATTTATAAAGGGGAAGATTCAGAGCAGTGTGGCATACCCAAAACTGGAGAAGAAAGAGCATCTGATTCCAGATTTAAGACTTCTGTCAGATAGCCAGAACTGGCATAAGCTGCACTAATAAAATTTGCTAAAACCTGGGCAGAATGATGGCTATGAAAACCTCACATGCAGGTTAGTCCATGTATGCTGGGTGAAATTAGGTGTCTTTATGTTCCCCAAACAGTTGGTTTTGCTGAAATTTAAATTTCAAGGATCTGAAATTATTTATGCATAGGTGAATACCATAGATTTAAAGAAAATGCAAGGAATATTTCCGGAAGATAGAAGCATTTCATTGTGATTCCTACAGACTAAGATACTGCATTTTGAAAATAGTAGAGCATTTCATGTAGCATTTTGAAATGACGCTTTAGAGCATCTTATTTTGAAATTGCATTTTCCATTTCTTAAAAATCACAAACTAAAACATTAAAATGTTCAGTAGCCTGAACATTTATACAATACTTTTTTGTTTCAGATTAAACAGTGCATTGCAAGTTAACACACAATCGTATTGTCCAGACTTTTCATTTATTCCCAAAAGGTGTATTTCCCAGTTTGTCGAAGTCTAGTCACCAGACTGAGGAGTCTCATCCATTGCACTCTGGTGCTAGGACACACGATGCTGAAAGTCCCTTGAACAGGAGGCAGACCTTTGGTTTTGGGTTACTTCATCTAAATAAAGTGCTGCGTACACATTGAAGGGAAGGAAAACACGGGCTACTTTTGAAGTCCTGCCTGCTGCTAGCTGTATCTTTTGCAGTTTGGAGCATGTGTCTCGCACTGTGAGTCAGCTTTCTGAAGGAAACCCTAAGAATCCCACAAAAGATAAACCTGCATGAATAAATTACAGTAGAACTAGCATATGGATTTTCACTACGTCAGCCAGCTCTTTGGAAAATGTTTACGAGAACACTGTAGCCTACACGGGAAGTATAATGGTGGTGGCTCCCTGTTAATGTTATGCTGCAGCACAGTTATTGCGTAGTAGAATGTGCTAAAAATGCATATCCTGGCTATCCCACGGTTACATGTTCACGTAGCCCTATTGTCAGTAACTACTACCGTGCTTACCTCTTTTCAATGTGGAAACTTACGCAAAGCTTTTATTTTGTTGTGTTTTAAAAATTCAGGACCATCCCATTCTTGTTTCCCTTTTCAGAGCATGACGAATGTGTAACAAACCAGCACAACTGTGATGAAAACGCGCTCTGTTTCAACACCGTGGGTGGGCACAACTGCGTCTGCAAGCCGGGTTACACTGGAAATGGTACCATCTGCAAAGGTAAGCCGCTGAAAACCCAGGGGTACGGCAGTCTTTGAACTGGATGAGCTTTGTCATAGTTGATGCAAATCTGTTCATGTACCTTGAAGAAGACAGACAAAATGCTAGGCTAGGCATTTAGGTCCTGCACCTATAAGAAGATCTTAATAGGCAGATATACACTGACTTTGCATTTGGCAGAGTTCACAGTAATTTGAGGGTGATGCATACAGAAGTTAGTATCCTCTAAAATTTGAAGTAATTATGTTTCATTTCTGCCTCAAGTTAACAGTTTCTGTACATGCTACGCCATTCAAGAAATGGTAACCACAGTTACCAACAAAGTCACAGCTGTGAAAACATTGTCAGATCTACATTGTCCATGGTCAATCATTTGCTATTTCGCTTGGATGAACTGAAAGTTGTTTGGTATGCTGTGTCTTTTTATTGTAAACGAGAAAAGCAATAGATATGAATGCACAAAACCTTTGCTACACGTGAGGTGGTGCCTTGTTTTCTAACATTCTCGTTCACTGGTAGACATTAGAAGTTATATTACTAACCTCAGAAAGATGCTTTCCCAGAGATACAATGCTGCTTTTATTTCCATTGCATTTCACATCAGAGGAGATGATACTTGGTACGTGGGCCCAAATCCTTGGAAGTCCTCAGGCTCTGAGCATAGGATTTAGAGGATGCTTGAAAATAAAAGTTGGTGTGGCTGTAGAGGAACTGGCTTAGAAGCGAGAAGTGGTCTAGCTGCAGCAATAGCATACCCAGTGTTCCTTGAAATTGTGCCTCAGTTCTCTTGATCTGTTAGGTGTCAGAATCTAAGGGGCCAGAGTTAACATTGGTAATATCCCATAGGTGCATTCTGCTGCTGTGTATTATCAGGGCTAAGCAATGCAGAATTTCTTTAATTGCTAAGCCTGATTAAGATCTGAGCACTAGTTATTCCTTCACCTGAGTCACAGTATGATTTTTTCCTAAATATTCCTAGTATAAATGAGCCCTTCATAAAACAAGGCAGCCTAGTCTGCTTCCAGTCAAACACACGGGTAGACGGAGAGATGTCAGCAAATATGCCCTTTTATGCTGGGCTCCCTCCTCTGGGGAATGGGAAAAAAACCTGAGGAGGCTCAAACCCAGAGCTGCTCCTCTCAGAAGAGAACTCTATCTGCACATCTCACTCCTGTGCTGTGCTTGGGAGTATTCCCCAATCCTTCTGCTGGAGGTATGTCAGCTTCCAAAAAGGTAATTGAGATTTTTTTTTGAGTGTAGAGTATGTTTTTTAGTAACCCTAGAACACCACGTTCGGCTCGCCTGTTCCCTGAATAAGAGCTCTGACTGCCGGTCTGACATTTCAGAGGACACCTGGCCCCACTGTGAAAGAACAGTGCATCCCTCCCTCCCTCCCTCTTCAATACCGAAAAGACAGTATGCAGGAGAAGGCTTTGAGCCTGCGTATCCCAGTCTGAGAAATGTAATTCTCTGCAGCCCTGGCTCGGATGCCAGCATCCTTCAGAGAGACCTGGATGCACCTCTTGTCCCCATGGCTTTGGCAGCTTTTCACACACTGTGCTGCCAGCTGTGCTCCTGTGCACTGTGTCATCCTGCACCGGGAAGCTTAGATGTCTCACTCATTGCTGGGGTCTCACACCACAAGGCTGGTGCCTGGAAACCGAGAGCTGGAAAGCTCAAATTGATAACACTCATGTTCTCTCTCAGATGAGCCTTAAGACCTCATCAGTGGTGCTTACACAGAGCAGCTGCAAACCAGTGCCCCAGAGCAACTCTTTATGCTGGTGATAACCTCCATCTGCCTAGTTTCACCTACAGTTGCTTGTGACCAGAGCATTTCTGATTCCATATTGCGGATACAATCAGAGCAAACAGCTGCCATGCTTTCTGTCAGAGCTGGTTGCATTTCTGTGTCTGTAGAAGGGACTCTTTAATGCGTACGCATATTCACAACTGTATCTGGAGAATGATGTCCCTAGATGTGTGAGCACGGCTTCTCAGATTGCAGTGTGCCAAAGAACAAATTCAGGGATCGACTTCAAACTGTAACTGGTAAAAGTCTTTAAGTCCTTCAGAATCCCTTGAGAAAAAGTTACTATTTTTATTGTTTCAATCTAATCACTTCATCAAGGAACAAGGTGGCCAGACAATTTAGTGTTCATTTAGTTCATTTCGTGTTCACTGTTATGCCCAGGTCTTTATTTGGGCAGCAGAGATGACCAGCACTGCCCTAGGAAGAGTCTGTTCCTGGGGAAGGTGCTGCTTTTCACTGCTTCCCAGCGCATGCGAAGGAGCACATATGTGAGCCGTTGTCTTCAGATGATTTACTCTAATCTCCTTCTGTAGCTAGTCAGTCCATCTGGCCAGTGAGGCAGGGGGGCCATAAACCATCTCTTCGTGACCTCTGTCTTTCCGAGAGGGCAGCCTCTGCACTCCATGCTGCAGGGACAGCATTTTGTCCCAGCCTGCCAGCGGCCTGTGGCCACCTGCGTGGTTGCTGAGTGTAGTTATGTTAATTATTTCTTAACCTTACATTGTGATTTTGCATTTTGCAGCCTTTTGCAAAGATGGGTGTAGGAACGGAGGAGCCTGTATTGCTTCCAATGTGTGTGCCTGCCCGCAAGGCTTCACTGGGCCCAGCTGTGAAACTGGTAGGATTATAATTGAATTTACAATGAAGGTAATCCAGGAAGGATGTTTGAGGTAATCCAAGAATAAAGGATTATTTAAGTATGTGCCCTGAAAGAGGAAGCTGCTATGAAAAAGTTACTCACTTTTCTTATATGCCTCCCAAGCGAATATGTTACAGCAGTTCTAATTAGAAGCACATGGCCTGCAAAAATGAGAACATGAATTAAGACATCTTGGGTTTTGATGTTTCATAATTAATAAGATTATGATAGACTTGCTTTTCACCTCAAATAGCCTTTGGTATCTCCTATAAATGGCAGGTAATCTGACATCTAGAAGTAGATTTCAATAATTGATTACTTCTGTGCTGTAACTGCGTGACTGGTTCAGTAGCCCACCTTCCCTTGCAAACTTATTTGAAGACTTCCGATTAACTCGGTGTTCTGACTCAGTGTTAAGGCAGGTTTCGGTGTTCTTGCTGCTTTTACCTCCTTTCGCAGGAATACTGAGAATACTGAGAATGGCAGTACCGCAAAGCCTTGTTTTACAACTTTATTTTTTAAGTCTTGGATCTAGTCAAATTACATTGCCCAGAAGGGTATGTAGAATGTTAATACTTAGCATCTCAAGTGCCTGTAAATAATTTCTTAAAGTTCAAATGAATAGTTTCAGTACCTTTATTTATTGCTGCTGAATTTTTAAATGCATTCTAACCATACATGCCTCCAGGAGGTAAAGGGAGAAAGCTTGCTTAGATTGATCGGCTTCAGTATACCTAATAAAAGGGCAGTCTGCCACCTATGATTGACTATTGTTGCTGTTCTATATTGCCTTCAATAAATCTTCCAAACAGAGGAAAGGAGGTCATTTAGGCAAATATGGACATGACAAACATGTCCAGTTTAATGAAAAACACAGACAGATCTGAATTCTGTATTATCTGGTCCATTTGAGAGGTGAGAAATGTGATTGTTTTCATTCTTCTGTATTTGAGTGGGAATTACCACAGTGCACAAGAGGGATTCTGTGTGAAAAGCAGTATCCTGATTGTTCATCTATTTCTAGAAAAATGCCAAAAGAGCAAGTTTTCCAGTATTTCTCCCTGTTTCACAGACTTCAGGTAATGTGGTACAGGATATCAAGGCCTCTTCAGTGTAAGTGTTGTGTTTTTGCTTGGAACAGTTTGTGTACTAAGATAATGCTCAAGTATTAAAACAGTTACTTTGTTTTAGTCATATTTGTCTTACATGCTCCTTAACAGCATTCTGCTGTTATCAACTAAATATAACGTGAACAGTTTCAAGGCCCATGTTCATCTTTTCCAGCTTTATACTCCTATCTGAAGTGTGTAGACTAGAAGCATATTTGCTTTAGTCTTCTTGTATAGTCAATATTAATAGCCACAATCAAAGAGAGGTCTTACTGGCTTTTCTGAATTGCCCCTGGAAGTCCTGTCTCTGCTCCCTTCTTTAGAGGATAACCCAGGGACAGTCTGTTCTCAGTTCAGAAAGTTCAGGCACCATAAGCTAACTTAAGTTAGCTTAAGTGCATTCAGCCCCAAATGTCTTTTGAAAGCAACCAGACTGCTGACCTAACTGTCTGTGCTTCTGCCCTTCAGAAAACATATAGGAGGGCATGCAGAGACTTGGACCAGATCTGAATGCCTTTCTGAATATCTGATCTCCATATTTAGCATAAGGTTAGTATGGTAGTTTTCACCTGATATCTCAGAGCTACTGATGCTGTTATGATTTGGAGCCAGTTTCACAGGTCAGCTTTGCAAGGAGAAGCCCCACTGTCCTGGTGGACCTCCACTGGACATCATATTTTTTTCTCTACTGTTGAAATAAGTAATACTAGAGATCAGCCACAGGGGTACAGGTCTAGTCACCTCATTTGTGTATTAATGTGCAAGAGTAGGGTTGCAATCTACTTGCACATGGCTTTGAAACAGTCAGTCTGAAATACTGTCAGAATAGCAAATGGAATAACTATCCTGTCGGTAACAAGAAAAGCTGGTTCAGTCTGCATTGTCAGGAAAATGGTGCTGTATACAGCCATAAAAGAAAAGCTGAGCTTCAGACAGCACATACTCACTCCCAATGGATGCAACAGTTTCCTGAAGGTACTCCTTGTTAGGCTTGAAGAGCTTCAAGGCATTCATACTACAAATAATTTATGCTGGAAGCTTCCCTTTTTGAACAGTCACTTTATCTACAAAGGTGATGTAATCTTTTCTAGGCAGACATCTTTAGTTGCGATCACACACAAGGAAGGAGGAGGATTGATGTAAAGATGCCAAATCTACTTTTAAATCACGTTACTTATTTCTGTTTATGCTACATATGTTTAAAAACTGCTTATTGAAGAATCTTGGCATTTTTAACTTAAAATAAAACATATAGTTATATAGAAATTGTCAGCAGCTGCTGAAACTATGAATTAATTAACAGGAGAATGAATTCACACGCCAGCAATAACCTAGAAAAATACAATCTCCAGTTCTTACTGTTTCCTTCTGTAAAAGGTGGTTTAATAGCTCTTTTAAAATAATTTCTCAGAATCATAGAAAGGATGAGGTTGGAAGGGTCCTCTGGAGATCATCTTATCTAATCCTCCTGCTCAGAGCAGGGTCAAATAGAACTGGTTTCTGAGGACTGTGCCCAGTTGAATTTGAAGTGTTTTCAGGGTTGGAGACTCCACAAGCTCTCTGGGCAACCAATTCCAGTGTTCAATCACCCTCATGATAAGAAAAAAAATATTTTCATTATGTTCAAATGCAATTTCCTATCCCACTAGTCCTTTTCCTGGGCACGTCTGAGAAATGCCTGGCTACTCATTGATAAGATCCCCCTCAGCCTTTTCATTTCCAGGCTGAATATCTCAGCAATGTCAGCCTCTCCTTGTATGACAGATGCTCTGGTCCCTTAATCATCTTCACAGCACTGTGCTGGATTTGCCCTATGTCTCTCTTGTACTGGGGAGCCCAGCACTGGGCCCAGCACCCCAGATCCAATCTCAATGGCATGAAATAGAGGGGAAGGATCACCTCCCTTGACCTGCTGGCAATGCTCTTCCTAATGCAGCTCAGGAGGCTGTTGGCCTTCTTTGCTGCAAGGGCACATTGCTGGCTCATGTTCAACTTGGTGTCCACCAGAACCTCCAGATCCATTTTTGCAAAGCTGTTTTCCCATTGGCAGTTCCCCAACCTGTGCTGGTGCCTGGGGTTATTCCTTTATAGCTATAGGATTTGGCATTTCCCTCTGAATTTGATATTCCCTTTGGCCTATTTCTCCAGCCTATTGAGGTCCCTCTGAATGGCAGCACAATTACCTGGTGTAGCAACCCCTCCTCCAAATTTTGTATCATCTGCAAGTGTGCTGAGGGTGCACTCTGCCTTATTGTCCAGATATTAAACAGTACTGGCCTAGTATCCAGTATTTACCCAGGCATACACCGCTAAGTGACTAACCTCCAACAGGACACTGTATGCCTGATCACGGCCCTTCGAGCCCAGCCATTCAGCAAGTTTTCAATCCACCTCACTGTCCATTTATTTAGCCTGCACTTTTTAGCTTGTCTGAGGATGTTATGAGCGCATCAGAAGCCTTACTAAAGTCAAGATAAACAACATCCACTGTTGTCCTCCCATTCACCAACCTGGTCATCTCATTTTAGAAGGCTATCAGGTTGGTTCAGGCATGATTTCCTCTTCATAAATCAGTGCTGACCACCAGCTTCTTGTGGTGGTCCAACCAAATCACCTTCTTGTCCTTAATTTGTTTGGAAATGGTATCCAGGAGGATATCATCAGCTTCTCAGGGGTGGAGGTAAGGCAGATTGATCTGTAGTTTCCTGGATCCTTGCTCTTCTCAAAGATGGGAGGGACATTTGCTTTCTTCCAGTTCTGAGGAGCTTCTCTCAGTCACCATGACCTTTCAAAGATAATAGAGATTGGCCTTGCAATGACATCAGCCAGCTCCCTCAGCACTCCTGGGTACATCCCATCAGGTTGCATTGACCTGTGTTTTTTCCAGTTTATTTAGATATTGATCCTTCTCCACCAAGGGTAAATTTTTCTTGCTCCAGACTTTCGCACTGGTCTTGTCAACCTGGGACTCCTGAAGGCAAATCTTGCCAGAAAAGACCAAGGTGATGAAGGCGTGGTGTACCTCACTGTTTTCCATGTCCTTTCCAAACCCCATCCCTCCAGAGTTGATGAGTGTCTCTATATTCCTCCCAAAGCCTGAGAGGGATGATGCTGTCCATGGTTAGGTCCTGCCTGTGGGGCCAAGCTCATGTTGTAGAGCAGGCCTTTGACGAAGAACAAGAACAAGAATAAACCGGAGCTGAAATAACTGGGATTGTTGTCCAGAGCATCCCCCTAGATTTTTGGTGAAGCTGTCTACTGTGTGGCAAAGACCTGGCCTGTTTCCTTGGTGCCCATGTTGGTTGGGCAGATGTACTGTTCCACATGATGGGACTAATAGGTCCTCCAAGGCTTCCAATGGAGAGGAGAGGAGCAGAGGCAGTGACTGATAGGGTACTGCTGAGTAGGAAGCAGACAGCCTGCTTCTGCTGGGAGAGGTCAGAAGTCTTCTGATAAAATTATCCTGAGATTGAAACATGGTTTCAGGGCAAACCCATTCACCCAGAACTCAAAGCGGCTTTCACAGTTCTGGTGGATTAGCACCAGAAGCTTGCTTGTGTTTATAGGCACAGCTGTAACTCTTTTCACCTGTCAGCTGCCACGGAAAGGCTATGTCAGATTCCTGAACTCAGTGCAGCTTTTGCAAAGAGAAGTGAAGCCCTGCGCAATTAAGTGCTGTAATGGATTTCCTAAAAATTTTTGCTTCCACATGGGTGCTTCCGGGGTGTCAGTAGGAGCCACAACTCTCAGAAATGTAAGAAGGAGAATCAACTAATGCTGCTAGGCAGGTATTCCCATGAGAAGAGGTATTCACTGTGGAGTGCCTTCCAGTTAACAGAGCTATTGCAATGCCTTAGAATGATCTGTTGGAAGCCTTTTAGATTGATCGTGGCCTGTGCCCTGTGGAAATGGATCAGTGGAATGAGGAAACATGTAAGAATCATGTGCAGATGTATCAACCTCCAGCACTTCTTTTTAATTGGTAATAGAACAGAAAAATGAGACATGGGAGAATTCCTGTTTCTCTTCCCAAAGGATGTGGGTTGAGGCATTGTTAATGTTGGGGTTGCATTCGTTGGCCTAGGGAGGTGGGGTATATGTGTTGAACGATTTTCAAGCCTTACAAGGCACAGTAGTAGTTAACACAGTAGAACATCCTTCTGCAGTGTAGGGAGCTGAGACTGTGAAAGGGGAATCTAAAAATATTTGTGTTAAAATTTTTCAAAATATTTGACTTAATACTGTCTTGTTTGATTGCAAAATTATGAATGGGCATTTCTAAATGCTATCTTTAATTGCATTTGAGAAGTGTTTTATTTTAGAATCCAGCACAGGATGACTTTGTTATTTCTGCTTGATGTTACTGTAACTCCCCTTTAACTTGATGACAGCACTTTAAGAGTGGATTTGTTTTCCTACTAGATATGCATATCTGCTAGTGCATATATACAAGATTACTGCATTTTTGCTGCTTGTCAGCTTCTTTTTTGAGTTCCCACACTTGTTCTGTGCTTTGACTATTCCCCTGGACCACTTTTAATGATGGATGAGATCAAATGGCATAGTTTCGCTACTAGTAGTGTTTTGATGTAGTTTTTGTTAACAGGTTGGCTGGAAGTATATGGCTTTTTTTATGGATGATTGGCTGTAACTTGCATTTCCTGAAAATGAACTTTCCTTGGATATCATGGGAATCATGTCCACCTGTTATTAAACAATCAATGACAAACTGCTGAAAATAAACTGGCACACAAAGCTGTTATCTTTGAAAGGAACTGTTGAGAAAAAGTTTAACTTACAGATTCTACATTCATTCAGCCATACATTACTACTAACAGTTGGCTTAATTAAATGTGTAACTGAATTTATGAAAAAAATGGTAGACATCAGGTATGTGAGATCACCCTCTCTTATCTGACCTTTTATCAGAAATAGTAAAATCCAAGGAAAATATACTATTTGGCTCTTGGGTTTTTTTTTTTCCCCCTTTTTTCCTCATATGGAAAGCTCAAATAAAAATGGCACCTTGAGAGTACTTCGTGGAGAAGGAAAAAAATGTTGGTGTTACTAAAACAAATTTTTGCAACTTTGTGCTTAACGTTTGTAGTTCAAAATACTGAAATACAACTCAGATGAGTGATTTGGGTAAATAATTGTTATAGATGAGATCTCTTTAGAGTTTTGTGCCACCTTCTATATAAGCCAAATTATTAACATGCGTGATTGTTGCTCTTTTCACCAAATCCAAATGAATTTGTTCTTGTGCAGTGACCATAATAATAGCAGGCTTCAGATTATTGTAGACTATTATTATTCCTGTTCTAAAGGACGCTTGTGAAAATCTTTTAATTCTGATACCCCAGTTATTAGGGAAATAATTTTACTGGTATTGGAAAAGAAGGCTTTGTCCAAGTAACCAGAAAGCTTGTTAACTTTGCTGATTTTGCAAAAATGAAGTATTTTAGTACTTTTAGCATCACAAAAGAACTGCTTCCATTTAAGCCCTTGATCCCTGGTGTTCAGCTAAAACAACCACAATCAGCTTGTGACCCGGTAGGGTCTGAAGCTAAAACTGTGACACAAATGGCATTTGAAGCCCATAGAGCATTGAACCAAATCTGTAAGAATTGGAATTACTTTTGGCAGAACTCTTAAAAGTTCTTGGCCCGAGTGTAATGAAAACTCTCTGTAAGCTATGAAAGTATCACAGTCAAAACTTTCCAAACAACTCAGGAATCTGCCATTTGCTCAGCTTTATTTTTACAATGAAGATTTAAACTACTGATAGGTGGATTGGGATTTACAACAATAATACTAAAAGGCTCAAATTCCTGGTACAAGTATGCAAGGTCCTGCACAAACTTTGAGTAATAGGAGTGCCCTTCAACAGTTCATAGTCTAACCAGGGGAAGCCGGTTGCATGCTGGGATAAATGAGTATAACATACAAACTCCTTGAGCAGAAAGCATATTAGGGTTAATAATTTTATTCTCTGAAATCCTTTAAAGGGTTGCTGGGCTTTTTAACGAGGGAGGAGACAAAAGAAGGAAGCAAGAGGAAAGTGGTGGAATGAACACAAAGGCAACACAGGCATGGACTGTCCAGAGCACTAGCTGTAGGAAGAAGGGGCACCTCCCATAGTTCATTAGTTTTTATAGCTCACCTGGCTTGCTGGTGAATTGGATCCTGGTGTCCTGAGAATTCAGGCTCCCATTTTTGGGCAGGCTCCCAAGTTTGAGACTTAGAAGTTAGAGAATACTTTCAGCAGGAAATGTTTTAATTACATTAAAGGGCTGACTTCAATTCACAGAAATAAGAAAAAGTTGAGTTAATCTGTAGAGCCTGGATAAAATTTTTAAAAACAAATAGTACCTGAGCATGGTTTGCAGTGTAGAACATTTGAATAGATCCCAGGGTGCAGTAGGAATTCATCATATTCTGAAAGTCAGGCCTTTTGCAGTCACTCAAGTCTGGCATTTCAACTTCAGTAATTTTCAGAGTTCGTAGGCTGTTAAAAACTTTTCCCTTGGTGCAAGCAAAAAAAAAAAAAA
>VZTL01023641.1:0-21480 GCA_013400535.1 Scopus umbretta | reverse complement strand
TGCCTGTCCTTTCTGAACAGCCTCTAGCCATCGATAGCTGCCCTCCAGCCATGGGATTTGTCCACCAAGTTTCAGTAATGGCAGCTAGGTAGTAGGTTTCTAGCAGCACGGTGGCTTCCAGTGCCTTCTGTTTCTTACCCATGCTGCATGCATTGGTGTAGAGGCACTTCAGCTGGGCTGTCAGCCATGTCACCTTTTTAGAAGCACACCTTAATTCCTTTCAGGCATTTCACTGGTGCTTCCCTGTTAGCTCTTGTTACCTCAGGAGCCCCTGACTCCTCTCTGTAAGACTTCAAGTGTGTTCCAGTGTATCCAGCACGTCTCAGAGCAATAGTGTGAAGGCCCTCGCTAGCACCCTGTCCCTCTAACCTTGGTGTGTCATCCCACAGCTTGTCATGGGTGAGCCTGATGTTATCCCCTTTCCCCTTGAAGTCTAGTTTAAAGCTCTGTCGATCAGCCCCACCAGCTGATTGAGTAAAGACCCTCTTCCCACTTTGAGAAATATAAATCCCATCCAACACCACCAGGCCTGGTGCTGTGTAGACCATCCAGTTATTGAAAAACACAAAATTGTGGTGGTGACACCAGCCATGGAGCCAGGTATTAGTAGACTGGGTCCATCTCTTTCTTCTAATATCATGGCTTGCAACTGGAAGGAAAAAATTACCTGAGCCCCAGATTCTCTTACCAGCCGTCCCAAGGCCCTGAAGTCTCTTTTGATAGCCCTGGGACTATGTATTGCAGCTTCGTTGCCACCCACATGGAAGAGCAATAACAGGTAACAGTCTGAGGGCTGTACCAGCTAGGAAGTTTCCTGGTGATATCCTTAACCTGGGCCCCAGGGAGGCAGCAAACTTCCCTAAGAGGAAGGTCTGTCTGGCATATTGGACCCTCTGTTTCCTTTAGAAGGGAGTCACCTACCACTATAACCAATCTTTTTTTACTTGTAGAGGTGGTCATCATATGGGGTGTAGGCCCTTCTGACCTTGGCAGCACCTCTGCTGTAGATGGACCATCATCCACATCATCCATTGAGTGGTCTTCCACATCCAGAGCCTCATATCTGTTGTAAAGAGGCACCTGGGAAGATGAGGTAGGCAAGGAGAGTGTTCGCCTGCCACCCTGAGCATAGATTTGCCTCCATTCTCTTCTTTCCTTTAAGCTACTGCCTTCTGCCTGGTGCGGGCAGGATACCAGATCCCCTTGATCTTGTGTTTTTTCTGGTGGATGTTCCTGTTTCTGTCTCAGGGAGGGCAGAGCATGGTTCCACCAGTTACTCTCTTTGTCAGACTCCCTGATGCTCGTTAACCTCTCCACTTCCTCTCAAAGCTCTGCCACCAAGCTGAGCAAATAGTCTACTTGGTCACACACTCACACAAGTGTTCTTGCTACTTCTATCAGTTCCTGGTGAAAGGCTTTGGCATGCCCTGAAGCCTGAGACCTGGAAGACTGCTTCTTTTCATGGGAGCTCTGTCTGGATTGCCACATCCATTCTGGTGAGTGCAGAAGACATGGCTTTCTGCTGGTGGTTACCATAGCTAAGCACCTTGCGGGAAGGTGGTGACCACTGATTGAACGGATCTTTTGAGCTGGCAGGGTGATGACACCCATCCTGTGCCTACTGTGGTACCAGCTGCTGCGCCCCACCCTGGTCCCTTGCTCTCCCAAGGCCTATTTTTATAAGCGTGTGTGGTGGTGGCCATGGCTGGTCTGGCAATGCCCAGATCTTGCCAGCCACTCTCACGAGAACTGCTGGCTGCTGTTGGGTCCCTCCCTGCCTCAGGAAACCCCCTGCCGGGTACAGCAGGATCTGCCACTCTGCTACACATCAGGCCGACACCGAGCAGCTCACCTCGGTGACTGACGTGTGTTAGGCACCAAGCTCAGCCAGCCCCATTGCACACAAATTCATGGTTATTATCTGACACCCAAAGCACAGGCAGCAGAACAGGCTGTGGATCTGACAGCATACAGATTATTTTCTTTCTTCTGCTTTCTGCTTTGGGTGAACACTCTGAAGTGGTTTCTTCTAAAGCAAAATATTTTCACCAGCACCTGACATGTCTCCTCCACGGGTACATGACAAAGTGAAACACTGTGCATGGCTGCTTTTCTCTAGTTCCAGAAACGATTCAATATTTTATTAATCTGAAGAATGTCTTTATGCTCCTCAGAAATGACCTACCAATTAATTATTCTGCCCTCTCTAAAGATATTCAGTCACTCCCTTTTTTTTTTACACTAGAAGCCCTACATTTCCTGAAGTTAAAATACATGAATACTTTAGGAGTTGAAATAATTCAGTATTGTGTTCTGACAGTGCTTTGTAGTCAAAATTCTGATAACCTTTGATTACCCACTGAACACACTTGTCAAACAGAATCACTTACAGGTGCTTGGAAAGCACAAGGGGGACAGTAATTTGCTTGAGGAAGGCCACCGTTCAATGTACAGCCACAAACAAAACAACCCAGACAAGCAGCCTGGCAAACAAGGTGACAGTGAATATTAGAGAGAGCAGTGTGATGGTGTTGATGTAACTCGAGGCAAAGTACTTCCAGTTGGAGTGGCACCATCTGACACTGACATTGAACCAAGCTTGAAAGGGACACTGCAAGTCATTGCAGATCTAGAAAATCTTTTGCCTGAACAGAGATTAAGAAACAGGCTGGGAATTTCTTGTGGAAGGCAGGGGACAAGGAAGAGAAGATCTAATGATTACATATAAAAATACAATTGACACAAAACGTCCCTTACCCCATTCCACAACCCCAAAACAAGAGGCCAGCCAAGAGGCCAGCAAAAGGCGGTAAGAGGGCGTGAATGAAAATTGATAAAATTAAACACTTTCCTGCGCTACACATGGCTGCAGAGCAGATCTCTACTTCACACTGAGACCTTCCAGAAAAGGCTGAGAACACCCACAAGTTTCAACAATATACACGTTCATACTGAGAAAGGGATAAGAGCCTTTGGTTTCTGCCTGCAACATGTCTCTGATTACTAGAGAACAGCTTGAGAAAAATTACACCATATTTGTTTGCTGCGATGATGTCTAGTGGGGTTTTTGTTTGGAAATCCCAAGAACTTCCAGACATTATGGATGGTCTGACCTAGGAGGGTAATTTCTCTTACTTCAGTACTTTTTCAGAGCAAATTATCTTGTGGCTTTTCTAACAGACACCTGTTTAGCATACAAAATCTATGCGGAAACCTGCATGACATCCCTCTGCAAGCACTGGCTCCAGCTCTGTTCTCGTACCCTTGCACATTTAGTGAAGACATCTGGGTTATGCTGTTGTACAATGGGTGCAAGTCTTCTGTGTCATTCAAGGTGGTGGCATACTCTAAGCATATATGCTGTTTATGGATGAACAGTGGGTTCATTAAGTAACTCAGGTTTTACTGAAAATGTTTTTAGAAATTGATTTCACATGGTAAACTATATACTTTATTCAATATTTAAAACATGCATATAGCAGAATCTTCACCTCCTCTCCTCCTTGTATATGTGTGTGTTTTACAGCCCAGTAAAGGCCAGATCCTAGCTGGATTTTTTTTTTTCTGTTATTTAAGGTGCAGTTTCTGTTGGCCACCCTGTTATCATGGGGCACATTCATGCTGTTCTCTGCCCACACTGGAAACAACTATCACATTATACTTGAATGCCCATGAAACTTTCAGCCAAACAGAAATATTTTTGTGACTGAGGCTTGTCAGAATTGCCACGGTTTTGTAAAGGCTCAGAAAACACCTAACCAAGCAGGGCTTTCATGCCTTCAATGGAAAATTTTGGGTTTTCCATTCTTGAACATATCCAGACTCTGCTGAGCACATCAGTTCCAAAACTTGCAGCTGTCCCCAAAGCCCCAGATGGGCTCTGTGAGCTGAAGACATAAGAAGTGTCTCACTAACATCCATGCTGCTCTACACAGTGACATCCAGGCCAGCCCTTAAGCACCATGAGTTCTCTAGGATATTACAGCCATATGGAGCTGATGGGCACCTTTAACCTGATGGCTACTCCACTAAAAAGAACCCTCTCATGTCATCTCTCCCTGCACTATTCAGGTTGTTTCTAGAGATGATGTTTTTGCAGAAAGAAGGGAGGGGCACACGTGTCCATATTGAAAAGTGAGTGTACCAAAAGACAAGTATTTACAGGGCTAGAGCTGAAACATTCAAACAATCTCAGAGGGAGGACTTGGGTCATGTTTTTATTAGAAGCCCAGGAAAATCCATGGACATACTTAGCTCAAACACAACATCAGTTCAGGCAGGGCTGGCTGGGCAGTGATGAGGGAACTTAATTTCCCTTAAAAAAAGTGTCTTCCTCAAAACTGAACTTAATGAAATTGTACAGATTTGGCAAAACATTGTCTCAGAGGACAATACAAGGAAAAGAATTCTGATAATACTGTAACGTGCCATTTTTCATAATAGCCCATATTTCATAAGAATTTAGTTCTAGGTGTTTTATTGAGCAATTTCCAATTGTATAGTGGAATGCAGACTGTTTAAATTGACTGTTTCAGAGTTATTTTTCTGTTTAGTATGAATCTTAAATTGGAAATCTGAAAACCCACAGCCAATCAGACTTTCCATTCTCTGTCTCACTTCTACTCAGATGATTTGTGTAATGTTTTTCTAAGCTACCAGTTTTCCTTATGTTCATTGGTGAAAACAAGAATTTATAGAAATAGTCCTTGTCACAGTTGATGGAAATCACTGTGCATAAGGTGCTTAAAAACCTTTGAAAAATCTGACTCCAAGTCTCTATGGTGTAATGTGCAGATATGTGCAGATAAGATTAATGAACACAAGTTGAGTGGTGAGAAAAACATAATTAGGCTGTTTCTGATGTTTATCAGCATGGAAGGAGCCATGAATAAAAAGCAGGCATTTAATCAGAGTGGAGAGACGTGCTCATAGCAGTACGCTTGCTGCAAGCAGACTTTCTCTAGTTCCTTTATGAAGCTGTTTGTCTGGAGATGCACTGTGCAGCATGGTGGAAAGCCAAGGCAGAAGGGGGCATGTATGGAGCAAACCTCTGCTCCCCTGGGTGCCGTGCAAACGCACAGCACTTCAGTGGTGGGGCTGTCATATGCCAATAAATTAAAACAAAGGTATATTCCTTCCTATGCTCCGCTCTCCCATGGAGTGTCCTTGGAAAGAGAATATGGGAGCTGCAGTACAATCATGAACTATTGTCCTTTTGACTCGCTGATGGCACCCTTGGGAGTTAGCATGAAGCTGAGTGTCAGGTAAGCTGATTTTCCCAGCTGGCACTACCGTGTGCCACACGGAGTTCGGGTCCTGATTTTCAGAGCTTTTTTCAATAACATGTAGGAAGTGAGGAAAAAAATTAAGGTTTTCTTCCACTCTGAAAACATCCATCTATCTTGTCAGCCAGGGGCAGCCCATAACACAAAGGGGAATGGCAGATTCAGGGTCTTGAAAGAACTCTGAATTACATGGGAGAGTAAGGTTATTTTACAACATAGGACAGAAGAGTGGACTGCAGACTGTATCGACTGCAAGGATGGTCCCAGTTAAGTATCTGACCCCACATGTGGAAGCTAAATTTGATAGCTTTCTTAGTGTGACAGTGACTGAGGACTGACACAGGTTGCTCAGGGAGGTTGTGGATTCTCCATCATTGGAGATACTCAAAAGCCATCTGGACGTGGTCCCGGGCAGCCTGCTCTAGGTGGCCCTGCTTGAGCAGGGGGGTTGGACCAGATGACTTCCAGGTGTCCCTCCCAGCCTGAGCCACTCTGTGATTTGTTGTTCAGCCAGATTATTACTGTTATTACTGTTATTACTTGATGTTTCTCTGTAAATAGCACAGCAGAAGCTCCTTCTTCCAACCTCTATGCTCTCCACTCACATCCAAAGCTGCCCCTAAGGCAGGGACAATCTCTGGGTCAGTAAGGTTATCATGAAATCATGACCTCAGAGGCAGCTTATAGCTAATATCATACCACTGCATTTGATCTCATCTAGCAGTCTCCTTACTCATGGGGAAAAGAGATAGTTATTTTCACTGTGTATCTGTACAAAGCCAAAAGCAAAAACTTACACTAGGTAGAATTGCTAAAGAAGATTGATTAGAGCATCCCAAATACATTTCATATAAAACAGCTGAAGAAGAATAGATATTATTCTCTTGCCATGCATTGTTTTCTACTGTTGCAGACTAAATACACATAACTGCATCTCTCTCCCATGTATATTATAAACACCTGTATCAACATGGCAACACACACCCTAGTTACATCAAAAAGCATTTTTGTATGCTTACCATTTCAAAAACGTTTTCAGGGCATGGTGTGACCTTATCCTGCAGCTCCAGGTGAGACAAACAGGGTGGCCTACAGATGGCAGCTGGGTTTGGCTACTCATTCCCATCACCATCATGGCTATACGGTAGAAGCAAAAATAGCCTGAGGTGGCTCACACAGATACTATGTAATTGTTATTCACCTTTTAGTATAAGGCATCTGTTTTAACTACAGATAATTACAAGCACTCAAGCAGTTATATGACCTTTAGTTCCATTTCTAGGTTTATACCATTTTAGCAACAGCTGTAAGGCTTGTTGGCTTCATGGTCAAGCTCAGCTTGATAGACGGAAAAAAGTCTGAGCACTTGAAATGCACTTTAATGCCACACAACCACCATCCACAGGAGCACAAGTCATCCTAGTGGTGCCAAAAGCAGGTATATGTTGACACAAAACAATTGGGCAGTTTAAGTGCTGCTAAAAAATGCCTCATCTTAGCAAGGGACCAGAGCATGCACCAAGCATCGCTCTGGCAGCAGTTCATGAGCAAGATTCCCCTGAGATGTGAGGAAATGCTGAGCAGTTTAGGCTATCTCACACTGGTAGCTGGAGGTGGACCTTGAGGTTGAACACCAGCCCATTCCTCCAGGTCCTTTGCCTTTCCCCCTTTCCATTGACTACAAACTGCCATTTAACTTTTTAAACTCTTCACCCCATCAGATGTATCTAGAACAGCTCCAGGAACTGCCACAGCAAATGCAACCTTAAACACCCAGGCAATAAACATCTGGAAAATGTATACCAGCATCCGTGATTCCTACTGCATAGCTCTAGATTTAAGACACTAATGCCCCCTCACAGAGACCTGCAAAGCTGAACCTTTTCTGGACAGGGTAGAGGCAAGTGTTTCTTTCCCTGATACAGGAAAGTAAAATAGACAAGTAGTGAGGAGAGCAGCAGAAAGATGAACACATTGCACTCTCCTAGCTTTCTGTAGTGTTAGGTGCTGGAGAGTGGGATGGCTAAAGATGTCACTGTTCAGCTAATGCACTTTCAAAATGCTATATCAAATACACTTTTTATTCTTCCTAGATACAGCTTGTTTCTTTGAAGACAGCATGGCTCAATTCAGCCCCGGTGTAATTACAGTGGCTTCAGTGAGGTTGCAACCTCCTTATAGCCAGTCTGAAATTGTTCCTTTGTTCCAGGTTTCCTTTTTCCTGACCAGCCGTAGCTCCATTGACCTGGCTTTTAACTCTTGTACTAAACCAGCAATTGCTGCATAAAGTGCTTTTGTTGTCCTTTTGCAAGGGGTGACCTTCCTTTTCCCTTGGCACAAGTCCCCAGATGGAAGTGTAATCTTTCACAGCTGAGTGACTTTCAATACACAGGCAAAAGCAGAGTGAAAACCTTAGCATTGCTATTAAAGCTGCTCTCTATAAACAATTACGTGTCTTAATAGGGATTAATATAAGAACTAATTCAGCATTGAAAGAAAGAGCAACCACTGCAAATCCTGTCTTGCAGCTGTAATTTCCTTCTGCAAATAGAGCTGTAGAGCTACTAACAAAGTTAGGTACTCTTCACCAAGGAGGTTATCAACAGAGTGAGAATGCAGAAACAAGCTATAATACTATTCATGGGAAAAGAACCCATTTGTTTGTTTGGTTGGAGTTTTTGTTTGTTTGGTTGTTTGTTTCTTTTAATTATGAAGACTGCAAATAGATGCTGACATACAAAAAATGTGCTATAAGGTTTTTGGTGGCTTGTTAGCAATATAAAGTTTAAATAAGACTTCAAATAAAGGAAGAATGACTAGTGTGTACAGAACACTAGAACAAATCAGAATAAGCGAGGTAATAACTTTTATTTGGTGAATTTTAATGCACAGAGAGTTAATTAGGAGCCGCAAAAATACAGAACCAGCTACTCGGAGATGCACTAGCATAATCAGCTAGATTAAATACAACCTTATGAACCACTAATAAGATTACATTTCAGTGAGCTAATCAATGCAATATTGTGATTACATGGAATTAAAAACATTACTAGAATAGAAATAAGGCCAGTCATTTAGATGGAATTAATAGTCTGTATTTTCTCATTTTTATATTTCTGAAAATTCAAGCTTAGTGGTAATAGCTTTACAAAATCCATTCTTTGTTGTGTTCTGTTTATTTACCATTCAGTAGAAGAGCTTTGTTCAGTCAAGCAGAGGGATTAGTAGAAACCTCATGCTTTGTCGTAATGTGTGAAAAAGCGATAACATCTGGAGAGATCCATGTCTCGTTTTGCTAAGGGGCAGCAGTCATACAAAGATGCTAATAACAGAGCAGCTGAGACAGAGCCTTCTTTAAATGCTGAGTTTTGGATCCTGCAATGCGTCCAACTCGATGTTCTGATGACAGTGCTGGCCTGCTCTGTTTCAGAGTCGCCTCTGTCTCACCAGCGTTGAGAGGCTACTCACCTTCCTCAGCTTCTCCATGGAGCTCAAAAAATAGCTCTGAGCTTCTTAAGTGATTTGCAGTTTAGCATGGCATTTGCTCTGGACTCAGTCAGCATGTCCTATAAACTGTGTGGTTTCCGTGAAGAGCAGGCATGTAGCCAGTCATGGCATTGCTACTGTAGATGCATGTGCTCGTTTGGCTGGGATAGAGTTAATTTTTTTGATAGTAGCTAGCATGGGGCTACGTCTGGGACTTGTGCTGGAAACAGTGTTGATAATACAGAGATGTTTTTGTTACTGCTGAGCAGTGCTGACACAGAGTCAAGGCCTTTTCTGCCTCTCACCCCACCCCGCCAGCGAGCAGGCTGGGGGTGCACAAGAAGTTGGGAGGGGACACAGCCAGGACAGCTGACCCCAACTGACCAAAAGGATATTCCATACCATGTGACATCATGCTCAGCATATAAAGCTGGAGGGACATTCAGAGTGATGGCGTTTGTCTTCCCAAGCACCCATTATACGTGATGGAGTCCTGCTTTCCTGGAGATGGCTGAACACCTGCCTGCCAATGGGAAGCAGTGAAGGAATTCCTTGTTCTGCTTGACTTGTGTGCACAGCTTTAGCTTTACCTACCAAACTGTCTTTACCTCAACCTATGAGTTTTCTCACTTGACTCTTCTGATTCTTTCCCCTATCCCGCCAGGGGAGGAGGGGGAGTGAGCGAGCGGCTGTGTGGTGCTTAGTTCTCTGCTGGGGTTAAACCACGACAATGCAGAACTTTGCCAGTCATACACACCATCTACTACAGGAGCAGCTATGTATGCTGACTAACTGGAATAGGCAAATACAGTCCATATAATGCAGTATCAAACACTTAGTTATAATTGTTAGGTTATGTGATAAAAGCTCATCTGCACAACCATAAAGGCCCACAGAGATCATCCCCAAACTTGCTCCTTGTTACCTCCCTCAGCCAGCTGTCTCCTGACTGCCCACTGCTATATGTCCTTTGAGCAGCTTTTTACCGGCTTTATATTTTTTCTATTAAATCTTGTCTCCCTCAGTTTAAATAGTAATCTTTTCTGGTGGTACGAAATCAAATACTGTGCTCTAAGTGTAAGTAGATGAAAACTATTCTACTTTCTTGTCTTAAAAAAAATAATCATACGTCTCATGGATCTAGAGGTTAGTTTGCTTCAGTCTGCCATCTACCACTGCACAATGTTTCTATCTTTCTCTGTCAGGTTTCAGAATTTCATGAGGTTAGATGACAAGGTGCATGTTTGTACAACTCACTTTTTAATCTTTTGCAAAAAAATATTATTAATTTGTTATTCAGTGGTCATGGTATTTATGGCACCTGAATTTGGTGTTTATTTAAAATAAAAAATAAAATCTTTGACACCATGAGCCAGAGCTCTGGGATGGAGAGTATCTTGTTTCCCTGGTTGTTTTTTAACCTTTAGGACCTGTTTCCTTGTGTATTTCTTAACCTTTAGAACTATCTTCTTTACCTAGTTTCAGTGCTCAACTATTTATTTCTATAGGCCAGAGTAGCCTCTGCTGCAATCTTCATTGAAAACTGATGCAAACTGTGCTGAACTTAATCCCATTCTCTCTACATGACTGTCCAATTTCTTTTTTTATTTTTTTTCTCCACAAGACTTTGTTCTAATTTCCTTTGCATGGTCAATATCTGCCTGAGCAGCCGCAATTTTTGCTTTATCATTATTCTATAATCTCCTAATATCCTTCTTAATATCCCCCTACTGCAAGCTTTATTATCCTTTTGACTAAAATAAATAACAATTAGAATATTATTACTAAATTTTAATATGTAAAGAGAATAAGCAGACAAATACAATTGAAATCAAATGTCAATGCTATTTTCAAGCAGATCAGTGTGAAATGCTTGCTGCCATCGTCCTGATTTTGTCCATATTGTAAATCTCCTTCCAACCAAGAATCCAGGTTAGGAATCCTCTCCCTGTCTACAGACGGTCAAAGCTTTTGTAATTGTTCCTCAAAGCAGAATGGTTGGTATGGTTTTCTTTGCACTGCTTGACATACATTTAAATGTATGTTAAGCAAAGGGAGTCACTGGGTTTCCTGGAAAATTACAGAAACTCAATATACACTGTGAGCAAAATACATGCTTTTCCATCTATATCCAGCAAGCAGCTTCATGGTAGAATATAACACCAGCTGCGAGAGGTATATTCACACCATTTTGTTGTTCTCTGGTGCACTCTGCATAATAACTGCAGAGGAAAATAGCAAATTTACAGGAAATAATCGTGTTAAATTGGTGCTGTCTCAAGAGCTACAAAAGATCTGACAAAGGGTGTCTAAGCCATTGAAATATAATTTTTCTTTCCTTTATCAGTTCAAAATGTAAATTGCACTTTTTTAGTTTTATGTTTGTGATATACCTTTTGCCTGGGAATATAATTTGTCTAACAGGTAGCTAACTTATGTGCTAAAAATAGAACTTTAAATATTTTAGTTGAACTGATCTATTTACATGATATATTTACATCCAAAATTGGGCTAACTTACTTATTCTTCATTTGCTCAAGCATTTAGGTAGTTTCAGTCTCTGTATAAAGATTATTTAAAGATTCCTCTTATTTTTTTAATGTAAGCTTTTTTTCCAGCCATTTATTTTAAGGTTAGAAGAGCCTTTGTAACCTTTATTGCTTAATCAAAATACATTATAAAAGGAAAATGCCTAGGATTTCCTGCATTCTCTCCTGTTTTTCAAGCAATGATGAACACCCCAGGTAACTCCCTCCTGCTGATTCAACTACAGCGTAGCGATGATAGGGCACAGCTTGAGTACCAGACCATACCAGCAACTGCGGAAGCATGATATGGAGAAAACCAAGGAAGAACTGAGTCCGTACCCTAGTCTGTCTTTTTAATTTGAGTCACAGAGATTTTGCCACTTATCATTGTCAGACCCAGTAGCCCAAATGCATGAGTTCATGCACTTAGACAAAATTACATCTGTAGAAAGCTCGAGAGACCTTGTTGTGGAGTAGTCTGTCATAGTACGAACATCAAGAGGGCAACAACCACCAGTACTAAATGAGCTTGCTATTTTGTTTCTTGCTTCTGAATAATGAAAAGCAATCAGAAAAGCACTTCTGGTTTTCTATGGATGAAAAATGAATCAGGTCTCATATCAGAATAGACATAATCAACTCCAGCAGGGTCTGCTACCACGAGTTTGTTACCAGCACGTGTGGCTGGCAGGTGAGTACAGTAGTGCTGGAGAAGCATAGGACAATGGTTTTCTACACAGAAACAGACAGCAAGTATTTCTTGTTATACCCATGTCTTTGTTTCAGTGCAGTCTTCTGAGCAAGTATTTTGAAATTTGTTTTTCTCAGAAATGGCCCAGAAATAGCAGACCACTCCTTCAAAGATGGATAGAAACTATTCTTCACAATTCTGCATCTACCAATGATATGAAGAATGGTTTATAAATCAACGAATGCCTTCCTTTTTTTTTTTTTTTTAATAGATTACAAAGAAATCAAGGTTAGAACATTTACCTGAATTTGTCAGCTGCACACTGCCTCATACTACTCCATCCCAGGCTACAGACATTTTTGTTTCCTTTTCTCCTCCGCTCTTCCTTCCTTTGAAATAACCCCTTCCAATCCTCTGTCTCTGCACAGAGATTTTCTTTCTCAGTATTTTCCCTGTATTTTTGCTTAATGCTTTACATGCTTGCAGACAACCTATGAAGAGAAAACCAGAAAGAGCATAGCTTATTTACCTAACAAAATGAAAGCTAGAAAAGGGTAGGATTTTTCCTCAGGAACATTGCAGAAAGATAACTACTGCAAATGGAGAACACTATTTAAACTACCAGACTGTACTGGCAGCAAAACAAACAGGTACCAACCAGTTAACAATGCATTTTTCTTGGATATTTTGAGGGTTCAATGTTGGGACTGAGCTTCCAGAATAGTCTTCCAACAGGAGCATGAAGGTAACCCACCAGAAATGTATACAAATGAGGCTTACTACTACTATAGACAAAAATGGTTTGGTAGGGACAGTTGTAACATCAAGTGACTGGAGGTCCTCGCCAGATCTATAAACTCGCATTACCAGTTGCCCAACCCCTCTTTCTGTGCTGGAATCTCCTCTGACTCTGCATGAAAGTACATGTATTCAAACAGGAACGACAAAGAAAAGCCTCCACACTTGCATTTCTCTGTGTAACCTTAGATTGACCACATCCACCAGCCACAGAAATCGTGACATGCAAAGTGGAATTGGCGGTATCCCTTCAATGTAGCAATACTTTGTTTTCCCCAGGTCTCCTTTCCAAAAAAGAAAAAAAAAAACCTTGCATAAAATACACCACTAGTCTAAACTGTAGTAGACAGTAACACATAGGTTTTGCAATAAAAACAAAATGCTGTTGTCGTTACCTTATGAATTCCTGTCTCTTTTTGTGAGGCTCAGAACACCTGTGAGTTAGTTGCTAAAGAAGATAATTAGCTCCTACTTAACACTTACACCTATCACATTCAATTTTATATAATTTCACATCTTGTAGTTTTCCCATCTTAGCCTGCTCAGATCCTTTCTGTAATGAATGAACAACTTTGTCTAACTCTTTGCTACTATCAAGGGAAGTGTCTGTGAGGTGGGATGCTGCCTTAGACACATCCTGTTGCACTGTTCTGGATACCAGGGTCACTCTTGCTAGGACTTTATTTCTCCAGGTATACAGACAAACAAAAACACCTTTTCTAATACATTTTCAATGAACTTCAGATTAAGGCAAGAGCAGCCCAAAACTGTAAAAAGCTCTGAGGACACAGTAGGGGCTTGAAGGACACAGTAGGGGTTTGACTGAACGTATGTGAGGCTCTTAGTGGACTAACACAGCAGAAAAGAAGAGGTGTGAGTTCAGAGCTATGCACATATTACATCTGAGGGATGTTTTTTTTTTGTTCTACATCCACCAGACCAGCACTTCTGTGGTTTCTTAGATGTCACACATATATGTGAAGTAGAAAGCCCTTGAGAAGTCCCCATATATGAAAATACACCCTCTCCCCAAATGGTCAGAAGGAATAAATAGCCCCTTTCTCTCTTCACTACTAACCATTTCATCCAGCAACAGTTGAACACATGTTTACTTTTTTCATTAAAGTTACATTACCTTTGGAATTGTGTAGAGCTCTTGAACAGGTCATTTTGAAGATGACTGAAGGTCACATATTTTGGTTGACAACTGGAACATGCTGGAAGATTCTGTATGCTGCATGTCAAAGCAGGTTCTGAAACACAAATTTAGTTTGAACATTTGCTTTTTGCTGAGAACATATGTCTGGGGAGAAGTCCTGAGGCTAAATCCCACCTTATCTCTAGATTTGCATGCTTTTATATATTCAGACAAACAAACTGTAAATTCTCTAGGTAAGGGAAAAGTCATCACTATTGGACTAGAATATTAAACATCCATCTTGGTTAGTCAGTATCTAAGGATACAGCTCAAGGTTAGTCTTATCAGTGCATGCATACTTCTGCCTATTGTCTCATCTTCTTCATACGTGCTCTATTTATTTTCCATTGGTCATGATGACCGTCAACTTCCACACAAGTTACCACGGTTCAACTGGTGGGTCGTGATAAGTTGTGTAACTCCATCACTTCTGATCATAATTGACCCTTGATAATGTTAGCTAATGAGTATTGATCTCATAAGTCCTGTCCCTATTCACTGGCTCAAAAGAAACAGTCTTTTGCTTTCACACTGTTTGTCAAAACCTTTCTAACGTCTTTCACACACAAAGGATTTTGCTGCCTTTCTTGAAACAAGTACACCTTTCCTGCAAAGTTAAAACGACCTTGATTTTTTTCCTGCTAAGATTACACTCCTTGCAGGTAATGCTTTCTTTTAAACGGTTTGTTCTGACTTCTTAAATGATTTTACAAGGTCTTCTTTATCTCTTCATCCCAGACTAATTCATTATAAATGTCTACAGCCTGTCTCTGGCCTCGCCAGTGTTTGTACTACAGTGACTTGCTCAGCTGCTGTTGCTGCTTCTGCTGCTGTTGCAGTTTGCTGTATTTCAGGCAGCTCTTTCACATCCTCCACACCCCTGGCAATCTTTCTTCAGTGATCTGCTGCAACTTGCTGACCACCGGATTAGGCAAGTCCCAGTTAATGTTGGTCATTTTTTGTTTGGTTCTTTGCTGATACTGAAATTATTACAAAATAGCACAGATTAACTTCAGCAGACTTCTTTGGTTCTGGTCACAAAGCCATAAACTAAAACCTTGCTAGCAGTGTGCTTTTCCTTTCATATTGATAATCTCCCAGGTCAGACAGACGAGGTGACTGATACCTATTAAAAGTGACACTCTTTAAAAAGCTGTCTCCAAACATGCACTTCTAAGCAAGATAAACTACCTGCTAACTTAAAGGAAGCTAGAAGCTTTTATCCCACCAGTACATTTGAGATAAAAATGTTTCTAGCAGATAGACATCAACGCATTCATATTTACATTACCTCTGCATTAACAACACAATGGCTGTGTCTCAGTTCCTTCTCATGCAATGAGGAAACATCCTTATAATCCTGTCCTAACATATTCCAGTAAAAGAAGTGACTCAACATTTCACGGCCTTAAGACTCAGTTGCCAAAAGCAAAGATGATGTGTCTCACCCTGCTTCCATTTCAGTTGTACTTGCTCACAAAGCTGAGCCTTGCAAGCATCCCATTTCTCTTTGGGTTGCTAAGCTGACAAAGCCTTTCATACAACCAACAGTATTCAGTGATGGTATGTCACCTGGTTTGATTGTTTTCCCCCAAACTTTACTTAAAGTTACCTCCCAAAGTAAGTATCTAGATGGGAAAAACTTTCCAAATTTTAAATTCCCTGATAGCATTAAGAATCTGAGTTGTGTTTTCCAAAGGAGAGGAAATCAAGCTGGGCTGTGCAGTGACATAAACATTTTCAGATGACTATCCTTTGGCTGTAATTCAAAGGACACTTTCAGCCTACCTAAGCAAGCACAGACATTGAAAGAGGCAGTCCTGCCCTTCTCCATGATTGTTTCTTTCCACACTCCTTCCTTGTGCTAGCACAAGCTTTTCTGTGAACATACTGAGCAGCCTGAAAAATAAACCTCTTTATTGGTTTTGGCCAGGCTATTTTTCAGCTCCTCAAGACTTCCCTGTCACCTGACTGCACAAATACTTGTACTAATCCAAAGGTGAGGCAGGTTTGAGGCCAGAGAAACTACAGTCTTCCTATCTGTGGAAATCTGGGCAGAATTTTAAGGCCAGATAATCCACCAGTTGTCCTCTGTCAGTAATGCTGTTTCTCCAAGTGAAGGTTGCAGTCCCAGCTCCAAGCCCTGTGCCACACCATGGCACAGTCATGTAATAATGTACATTCAGGCTTTGCAAAAGCTGCAAGCAAATGCTGCAAGTAAATGATCTGACAGCAGCAAAATAGTGAGAGTCATTGGTCTATAAATAGCACGAATGCCAGTTTCTCCTCCCATTAAGATTACTTTTTTTAAAATGCATGTATTTTTGCAGAATAGCCATTATTGCTTTTTGTGCAGCCCTGGTGGTTTTGCTCTTGAAACTTTGCCTAGTAAGAGCCCTTGTTAGGAGACAGTTGGGGGGGAAAAAAAAAAAAAAAAAAAAAGAGAAAAGGGACTTTCTAGTCTCACTCCTGAATAGCTATTTTGTTCTGGCTTTGATATGTCTTTTCCATTCCTTGGTGTTCCAGCAGTAAGAGAGCAAAACCCAATTACTCTAAACGTAATGCTGTCAAATGTAAAAAGCTGAGAAAGCAATACAGAGCACAGCAAGCCATCTGGGAGAAAGCTTTCATCTCTGCCTGAGGAACATGAGTTCCCTGCCATCTGACTGTTAGGCTCATGGTGAACAGACTCAAGACTAGGCAACTGAACAGCCAAACCACCTGAAAATGACGGGCTGCAGCTACCATTAGGAACAGAAACTGCCTTTCTGTGTGAAATCACCGTATCTTCTCCTGGAGGAGGTGGGATGTTTATGTACACAGATGCTTCAGTCACAGCTTGAGTGTCAGTAAAACCAAGAAATAGGAAGGACATTGATTAGCAGGGGAACCCAGCAGATGGTTTCAGACTGGATGACCGGCTGCTACATGTTATAGGTACCTGACCTGTATGCTGTCTTGATACAAATACAAGTACTGGGTAGTACAAAATGTCTAATGAATATAGCTGCAGCTAGTTGTAACCTTAGAAACTTAAGTTGAATTAAGGAGTTTTATTATATTGTTTTGGTGAGTCTAATGATCGGCTGTTTAACTGAATTAGCTTGCTGAACAAACTACATGCAGGAGTTTTGGTTTTTTTCCTTTATGATTGGCCTCAGCTACTAAACCTCTATAACGTGTGGAGACAGACTTTGAGAAAAATGCCACAGCACAAGACAAGCTATGATGTGCTGGTGACCTTCAGCCTCCCTGAGCCTGTGGTCATCCATTCACTTAGCACATTCACTCTTCATCATGGACAGGGTTCATCCCACTCACCTTTAATCATCAAGGTATCTTACAGAAACCATTTTTCTTGGCTTCTTCAGTAGGGAGAAAAAATATAGTCTCCAACTAGTTATAAAAAACATGATTGTGAGCAGAAATACAGGACAGTGTATCTACAAATACTTAAAGCTCTATTTTTCAGCAGAGGCTGTTTTGCTGCTTTTGCCAAAGAAGTTATACTTCTTTGAAATGTAACACTCTGATTACTAATCAGTCAAACCATGTGCATTTATGTCCAGTATATTTGGAATGCTTTCCAGTATAGCCTTTAAGACTTGCAAGTTATGAAATTATAATTTTGCTTTCTGTTACTTTTATATAGACTATTGAGTTCACTAACTGCCATTAAAATACTGCAGGACTTGCAAAATTAAGCAGTACGTGTAGGAATTCTAGTACTATGTAGATTTCCTGAACAGCCATGGCTCTGCCCTCACAGCTCCATCTATAGTTATTTTTATTTATGTAATGAGATTTTAGTTCCCCAATATGACTTGTTTGTGCCTCTAGTTAGTGAACAGGTGTGTCTCTCTTTCAAGCCAAAATAACTAACATTGTTCATAGATGATGGTTTCTTCTTAGTTCATTCAAGTCTAGAACGATTCTCTTCCAAGAGTGTTTTTTTTTTTTTTCTGTATTGCTTCCTCACAATACAGCCATCTTCTGTTGTAGCCTTGTGTTTATACAGCTAGTCCAAACGTGGGGTTTCTTTTGTTCTGCTTTCCCAAAGGGTGTATGAAACACTGACCATCATTTCAAGCTTGGTCAGCAGTGGGTATGTTGAGCGTTGTACTGATAGGCGTTGACAGGAACTTTAGGTTAAAAGAAAGATGATTTGCTCATGTTATACTTTCAGGAAATCCTTCCAGCTAAACATTACTAGTCATATTTAACTTTACTGTATGTGAAGTTTTCTGGGGCTCAGATCAGTATTTTCTTTAATTATGATTTAGTAAGCTATATTTTTAAAACAGGGTGCTCTTTCTTAATAAGGCTCATCATGCTGACTTTCTAATTAGTGTAATTAATGTGCTCAAACTGAAGTGCAATTAACATGGGGAACTTTCATGCTACTCTCTATCTAGATATAACCTTTAGCAAATACCTAAATACATTTTACACCTATAGTTATACTTCTAACAAGTAGTAACTATTCAACCCTCAAAGACTTTTCCCTCCATTCTCAAAGATAAAAAGATGCCTTTAGCAAAAGTAACCAATACACTCAGTTATTGTGTTTGAGGTCTTAGCTCTTTTCCATATTGTCACAACCTCAAGAGTGTTTGCTGGTTCTAGTGGTTCATATAAACATCCCAAAGCTTGTCTCATTTCTTTATGTCACCACACTAAAGTACTGGGCTGGGTTTTTTTCTGAAATATTCAGAAGAAATAAAAAATATTCTGAGTCTTCTTGGTAGACAGAGTGAGTCACCTATCCTTGTTAAAGATTGAGCATCTTGCAGTCAGGTTTTCACAACTCACTTGGGCTCTGCCTCTCTCTGTTGGTGTAGTTTGCCATCATCTGTGATGCATGAGCAGAACCATATAATTTATGTAGTTGTACACTTAATTTCTTATGTTATTTATGCCTTTTTATACAGATGAAAACATCACATAGATGAAGGTAAGAGAATAATTCATCCCAACATTAAGCACTGCTTTACCAGGTGCTTAAATGATTTGTTTGTTTATGTATGTCAGCTCACCAGCTCTGCTTTTCCTTACATTTTAGGGGGAAAACGATTTGGTGACACAGAAGGAATGTGGAAAAGACCATCCTCAAAACTGAGCAAAGGAGGAAAAAGATCCTAAAATTAGGAGGACAGGACAGCAAGCACAGCAGCACTTTTGAGCCCAAGCCCATCACCCTCTAGCCTAATCCTTCTTGGAAAGTTATCATCAGCATTTTAGTGATATTTCCTCATAACTCTTGCCCCCTCGGCTGCAGCCATGGCGGGGGGGGGGAGTGTGCGGGCATGGTTGTGTGGATGGACTTTGCGAAGGGCTTGGTTAGCACAGTGATGACAGTGGAGGGGGCGGATTGTCCTTGTAGTGGCCGAAGTGGCTAATGCCAGGTTTAAGAGCTGTTCTCCCCGGCAAGTCACCAGATGGCGATGTAATGTCAGCAAAACCAAGCGGTCCTGGCACCTTCCCACCCTGGGAGATGCTCCCTGGCTGGGTCCAGCACCGCAAGCATCACTCTTCTCCGCGCACGTTTGATGCTTAAATACTTGATAATGTCGGATGTTTCCTTAATTAGCTCCCCTTCTCCCCATAAGCCCTATTCAGCGGGTAAATCTATAGCTACTGCTCTAAGAACCTGCAGATCCTGTTTAGAAAAGTGCAAGATGTATTCCTGACATGTGCCCCTCACTTCATTTTCCCATCTATTTTCTAAAACATAACCAGGCAAAATTATTACTGAATACACCGATTTTTCTTGCACACAGCCTCTGTGAATATTTGCATTGACCACATAGTCTGTTGAATGAGTTAAGGTATGACAGCAAGAGCATCCATTTCTAAGACTTCCTTTGAAGCAAAGCTGCTGGTACATTCAGTCATCTTGAAGTGACTTGCAAGAGTCAGAAATCTCCAGCGCTCTCAGATGAGCTGCTTAAATCATGTCTTGGATGACCTTTCCTCTACGGTAAGGAGACTTTCAGTGTGTGAGTTTACAAAAGGATCAGTCACCTCAGATCATACTCCTTAAGTCTGGAAAGTCTCTCTGCAAGAGTATCAACCCCTTTGAGAAACAGATGTTTGAATTTAAAAATGTTAATGCAGATTCTGCCTGTATCTTCAGAGGATGCCATTAATTTTCTGGAGTCTGGCACTAATACTACTGTAGTTGTGTTATTACTAGTGCTCATCCTTTCTATCTACTTACAATTCAACAACTGTTTGCAATTCAGCTTGAAGACTCAAAGCTATTCCTTGGAAGGGAGGCAAGAACAAATTTTCATAATATCTAAAAGTAAATATTCTGTAAATTCATTTTGGGCCTTTTCTTACATTCTGTAAGGCAGCATAGCTCTGCAGGGCTTTGATAATCATAAGTTGCCTTCAAAGTCACGTGACTGGTGAAATTTCAAAGTCTCAGAATGAAATATTTTCATTGCAGTCATCTCAGTTTTCCTGGATATAGCTCTGCTTTACTACTAAACTGCAAAGCAAAATTCACAAAAGCTGCATAATTTCTACAGCTACAATGAAATTACTTAATATCAAGCACAGCTGTCTGCAAAAGTTTTATCTACCATTAGTAAACAGTTGATTGAAAGGGCACATGCAACTTTTCCTGACCTCTCCTGGCCTCTCAAGCCCTGTAATGAATACTTTCTAATGGCAAAGAAGAAGGAAAGAAATGAAAAGGGATGAACTGCTCAAACAAAGCAAGTCAGAGAGAATTGCAGGGCCCTTGCAGACATGATAACAAGAAAAAACGTAGGTAGGCTTATTTTCGCAGGAAGAAGCAATGACTAATCATGCACAAAGGAAGCCTTTATAGAGTGGGAGTTTGAGGTGCAGGGGGGGGGAAGAAGAAAGAGGACATCACCAGGAGAAAGAACATTAACATTAGCATGACAGAGAAGTTCTATTTTCAGTGTGTGACTGGGATTCCCTTCATGACATCTCAATCTGTGTCAGTAGTACTCATCAAATCCAGAAGCTGCCATGATGAGATTTCAGACAAACTTGTACCTACCTTGGAATCTTACAGAGTTAAAAGAAGAATCAGCAGAGGGTTTTATATTAGATGCTGAGAGTTTACATTCAGCTGAAGAGGAGGAGGAGGGAAAGAAGCCCATTATCTGCCAAATCTGCAGAGCTGCATTCCCCATCACACCTCTACTTAGAGGTAAGCACAAGCTGTTCTCTAGGTCAACATCAAAGTAAGTAGCAAAGAATCCAGGAGTATTCTTCAACATCTCCTGAAGCCTATCCATGCCAGTACCTGGGAAACCAGCAGGGAAATGCAGCTCCTGAGCACTCAAAATGCCATCATGGAGCTATTATAAAAACACAGACCACAGCAAACTTTTACCTCATCACATTGTGTCCCTCTGTGCACATCTTTAAATTAATTAATTTCTGACTCAGAAGTGGAGTTTTGTTTGCCTAATGCACTATGCTGTCGTATGCTATTGTTGTGGTTTAACC
>VZTL01023640.1:0-10001 GCA_013400535.1 Scopus umbretta | reverse complement strand
TAAAAAAAAAAAAAAAAAAAAAGTAAAGATCCATTGCTGAGATTGAATTTTGAAAGAAATAACAAAAAGATTTTACATTTAGAAGAGTTATGAAAAAGTTGTTTTTCTTCTAAAATTTTGAAATGAGATTTTGTTTCTATTTGCATGTTACTGTGGAGACTGTCTTATCATGTGGTAGTGGATTAAGTTCATGCAGAGAACGACAACTGGTGTAAGCTTCCTGGTTTCTGTGCATGGCTTGATTTCTTTAACATTGGCTTGAGTCCAGAGAGAGTGTAACAGAATAGCACCAATATCCACAATGTCTGCCCAGGTGTCATATAACCTACATTATCAATTGTGTCCCAGTTAACTGAGAGCTGACTCTAGAAGTGTCGTCTTTTGTTCATACTGAGGTGGACACTAAAAGGGTTCAGCCCTCAGCTGTGTGAGGGCTATGTGTATGCAGGGGAGAAAAAAAAAAGGTTTATAGCTCAAAGAATGTGGAGTTCATCCCTCCTAAACCATGAAACTTGACTGAGGCACTTCCGTTCAGAGCTAAGATGCCTCAGTCTCCCTCTGTAATTACTGTGGGAAGAGAGAGGGGCAGCCCCGTGGGGAGAATCAGTCTGTGATGTGTAAGTAGAAGTGGGATGGCAGACATCTCTTCATAACCCAAAAAAGTGAAGGAGCACAGGTGAGATACCAAAAGGGACTGCAGCACTGATGTAATCTAATATGGTGATATCATCAGGGTGTTTTTGTTTGTTTGTTTGTTTGAAGGGTCTGTGGTATCTTTTTCAGTACATTTCCCTGCAACCTTGTGTCTTTGGCTAACAGTAGGGCTTCCTCCTTACTTGCTCTTTGGTCTGCCATTAGTGATAGTGGGTAAGGAGGATCTGAACCAGTGGAAGATGTGCTGTGTGGCATCCCAGTAGTGAATGTTGCTTGGTGAAGAGCTGCTTCACTGAGCCCATTTTTGGGGGTAGCCATTTTCTCTGTACCTGATATATTTACCCTGCATCAGGAGAGTAAGGGTGTGGTAAGTGAGATGCTATTTAATTGGTCACCATGACAAAATCACTATTATACAATATAGAAGTTCCAAATACAGGGCAGCAGAACAAAATTACCTTTTCTTTAAAGGAGGACGGGACTTTGACCATAAGATCTTGCAATTAGATGATGTCCCATGCTGTGCTGCTTCTGCTGTCTTCAGTTTCATCTCCTCATTTTTGTTTTCTGTGACCCAGAGACTGTTTCCTTAATATTGGTGCTGAAGCTTGGTTCATAGTACTACAGTCCCTGTTCTCCCTTTGTTACTGTCCAAATGATACAACTCATTTGCCCATCTTGCTTTGTTGCAGGCTCTTATCTTTCCCTGCTGGCATTTGAACTTACCAAACAACTTCCCAGATCTGACCATCACATGTTTTAATATAGCATCCTCATTAGCTTGTAGATTGCCTTTATCACCTCTCTGAGAGAAAGGATTGTTAACATGCTAGTGTGCATGTTCCGCATTTCTAGGCAGACTAATTGCCACTTAAAAGAACATAAATAACACCGTAATACACCACTCAAGATTGCAGCAGTGCAAGCTATCACGGACAAACAAGGTCCTGTCACCACTGTGTTTCTGTTAAACTAGCCTGTAAATTAGCAATCTGGAACAAAATTGGATCAATAGCAAGCCTTTTCTTACTGGTACAGATACAAGTTAGGGATATTTTACAACTCCAGTGCTTAGTGCTTTTTCCTCACAGTCTGATGGAAATTATAAAAGCAAGACATGTGATAATGAGGTGGCTGTTGATCAGCAAACTTCTGGGTTACTTTTTATTATTATTTTTATCCTATTGTTTGCAACAACAGTTGGACCTGGAGTGTGGAAGGGGCAGTGTGGGGAAAGTTTGTTTCTATAACAACACGGTGTACAAACAGAGTTCCCTCTCTCAGCTTCTTTCTTGAAGTGGAAAACTACCAGAGTTTATTTCAGATGCAAGGTACTGGATAGCACTAGTGGTGTGTGAGACAGTGAGCAGAGACAGAAGCAGTTTAAAGCAATGCTTGTGTGTGTGGAATGTTGCTCTAGGGAGATAAAGCTGGTATTTTTTTTCTAAGCTTTTTTAAAGCCGCATGTCTATGTGCTCACCTGCAACCTTGTTGCTGGCTCTGCTTTCTAACCCCTCTTTCTGCTGTTAATATTTTAGGAAGGAATCACATTAGGGTATTGTACCGGAGTAAAGTTAAGTCACTGCCACCATAACATTGAACATCACTGGAAAAACATGTCCTAAAAGTGAATAGGGCCACCTGTGTTTCCAGTGTCAAAGCAAGAAGGAAACAGAAAAGTTTGGGGGCTGCCTGGGTGAATGTCAGTTGAGTTTGTCACGCACCATAGTGCCCTTCATGGGTGAACAGCTCTCATCTCCACATTCACCTCTGTCTCCGCATGCTTGGTAGTACTTCATTCTGTTACCTGCAGGATCCCCAGGATTATTCAGCCGAAGGCTGGATTAGTCCTATTCCACCTGGTATGACCGTGACAGAACTAATAGTAAGGTTTAGGAAGATTGATGGTATTGCTGATTTGATGTTACCTTTAATGCTGTCATCTCCTCTTGCACACATAGTGGCATGTGGGTGTCTAACTTTCATTGAAATGTACACAAAATGCCAATTTAGAGAAGCCTTTTCCTGGCTGCTGAAAAGCTGTGGTTTGGTGACTAAGTTAGGCTTTGTTTTTTAGCTGTTTTTGCATGGTTACTCAAATTCATGAGAGATATTTTAGATGATGTACTCAAAGATTGCATTTCCAAACCAGACACTCCAGTATATTAACTTCCTGTCATTGCTCCCATTACATTTTAATTAGTTCCTTCTGATTTCAGCAAGGAACTGCCAAATGTATTTAAACTGTCAAAAATGCAAAATTAGAGTATCCTAACTGTGCTTGCCACCTATGGATATCTCTGTTCTTTTTCAGGTCTCCTCCAGTGCCTCTTTTTGGATTGTAATTCTTGTGCCTTTACCTGTTGTGTATAAGACTGCATAATTTTCACTCCTTTTAACGAGTCCTTGGGAGTCAAACCAGCTGTCCTAACTGGTTTGCAGCCTATCCCATCAGGATTTACTGGCCAGTGCAGAACAGATAATCTTAAAACCAAGTTATGTTGAAAAGCAAAAGGGGAACAAACCACAGCGCAGAGGAGAAGAGCAGGCAGCAGTGCGTCAGGGCGGTCTGTGCAAGTGTGAGGTGTGCAGTGCTGGGGCTTCTGCTGTCCGGAACAGCACCCTGACCACGTGAGCTGGGGCCTTGTTTCTCCTCAGCAGAGAAACCTGGGCAGGAGGGTTGTGTGGAGGAGGTTGTCAGGGCAGGAGAAGCTGATGTTCTTGGGGTCTTTTCCCCAAGATGCAGTGGGGCTGTGGCCAGGAAACATCTCCAAACCTTGTGAGAGGGAAGGACTTCTTGGTCGACAAACAGCCAGAACCATCTCTGGGGAGGAGCAGATGCCTGTTTGGTCTTTTGCTCTTAATTGTCTGTCACCTTCTTTGTGGTAATGGGTGTGCAAGAAGTGCAAGAGGTGGGTGGTCTGATCTTTGGTGTTGGCAGGCTGACCTCCATTATTCTATCTGGAAAACCATTAAAAATATCTGCTCCATCAAAAAAGCATGTATTTATTTTCTATAGAAGTGGACCTCAAGCTTAGCTTCGCTTACTTAGGCACCGTCTCCAGAGAGAGAGACAATTATACAGAGAGAGCTCCTTGTGAGGAGGACATAGTGTGTGTGCCCTCAGGAAGAAATGGTCTTCCAACCCCTGTATCTTCTTCTTGGGAGGAAGTACAGAGAGCAGTACCTCTGCTGAGCTGCAAGCAGGACTTAATACAAATAAAGAACTCTTTTCCCTTCCACCATGGGGAAAAGAAGAAAGACCAGGTATCTGGGAGGTTTGTGGGTTTTTTGCCACAGATGGGATGTACATCCCCTCTTTGGAATCCTAATTCTTGCTGAATGGTAAGATAGGACTGCATGTGGTTGGAACAGTACAGGCTTGCACACTGACAGATCCAGCTTGTTCTTTCCAGAATGCTAAAGCTTATTTTCAAAGGTCTCATTACTGGAGATCTTCCACTGTGTATTTTAAGCCTCTGATATCTTGCTGTCAATTAAATGAAAACAAATTGCTGTTACTTCGTAATTTAAGGGGGTTCTCTCAATAAAAATATTTTTACCAACAGTTGCATATATGGAAGTGTTTTAAAAATATTTTAAGTACACTGCAATTAACTAAAGGTATGAAATAAAGTTTTCTGTGTTCACTGTTTCACAAGCAAGGCCTTACATTCAATGACTGTCAAGGCTGCTGGGCTGCTTTTCTATATATATGGCAAATAAACTTAAAAGCCTTATCTGTAGGCAAAGATGTTTACATTTTCTTTGGTTTAGGTAATTCTTTCAGCTAAGGAAGATGTAGTGTGAGTAGCTTAAACAAATACTTTTCTCTTTGTAGTTGCAGTGAAACACTGATATGTGAAACACTGATGCATTGTTCTATGCTTTTTAGAGATTACTTTATACAATATACCAGTGTATAATGCAGGAAATTTTGAAAAATGACTGTGGATTTCTGAGAACTACCTTTACTTTTAGCTCAGAAAAATGTTATTGTGGTTTATGCAGTCCAATTATAAAGAAAGAGATCTAGTTTTAGTGGAAAATGCGCTCACATTAGGACATGTGAGTCTATAATTAGAAAAGTAAGCCTCCTGTGGTTCATGAAGCTAAAATACTCGTGGGTGCACAACTGTGATAGTTTTGTGCAGAAATAGAAGCACTGAAGCACATGTACATTTCTGCATGTGAATCTTGGGTTCATGACAGAAAAGCTGGTTAACTTTTTTTGTAACACGTGTCTGTGTAGCGGTATCGTTATTCCTCTCCTAATACTTCACAGCACTTGAAGATGGCTGAGGTGATTCACTGGCAGAAAAAAACCCATATGGGACTTTAAGCATTTCTAATAACATAAATAGTGACAAGAAAAAACAATTATTTCCAAATCTGTTTCATTGCACAGCTCCTAAATTTTTGTTTGGTTTTTTTTTAGTGTGCTGGAGCAAGATAATTGCAATAGAGGGTCACTTCAGGTATGTGACATCTAGTACATAAACTAGCTAAGTCTGTCAAAAGACAATTCAAGTCATATAAAGGTGTGTGTTGTTGGTGCCGTTACAGCCATGGGCTCTGTTTGTCACGTCAGTCATCTCACTTCAGCTGAAACTGACTTTTTCATGTGAGAAGTCTGAACAGATTCTGATGCGTCTGTACAATCATTTAAATACAAGTTAGAAGGAAAAGACTTTGCACTAATGATATTTCAGGTATGCTGGGAGCTAGAAGCGAGGCTACCAGAGACTTTCTTCTATCAACAGGACCAGATGTACACTAAGAGACGTCCTGTATCTTCTAATGCTTCACGTGATCTACAGGTATAGTATTATCTAATATTTCTTAGAAAAGCAGAAATCATGGGAAGTTTCTTCCTTGCTGCTATTGATAATGTCAGCATGGTTCTATGGTTCCTTTTGCCTTGCTGCTAACTTTTTGCATGTATATTTTTGTACATCTTCCTCCTCTTCTTGAGATCACTTGGACAGCTGAAGTCCCATGCATGGGGCCCCACTAACATCTGTCAATAGCTCTGTTCCAGCTTGCGTTGACATTGACAGGTGACTTTGGCAAGTCAGATGAAATATTATTCATCTCTAAAACTTGTTTTTCAGATATCTCTCCTTGTGTCTTTGGCATAAGTGGAACAGTGTTATGGAGGAACCTGATTCTTTCATGCAAATTCAGAGCTTGCTCTTCTTTTCCTTCTCAGTGAACTCATTGCAGATGTAGCCAGAAATTTCTTAGTACATCTGGAAGAGACATGTGCTTAGAAAGTACTGTTTGGAGTTGAGATAAAGACGCTCTGACACATTTCTAAGTCTGTTTCTATTGTACTTCTAGTGGGAAATTATAATAAGGTATCCAAGAACTTAGGGGCAGCTTGCACTGCTGTTCTTCCCCTATACTCAAGGTCTCTTTTGTTATTTATGTTGCCACACTGTGTCTACAGACCCCAGCTGTGATCACGTTCTCATTGTGTGAGGCACCATAGAAATGGTTTGTATGGCACAGTTCTTGCCACAATGACAGCATAGTTTAGTATGGGAAGACAAAAAGGGGTGGCTGAGGTAACAGATACATGCTGTGACTTGTGTAAAGTCATGCAGTGAGCAGCAGGAAGGAGCAGGCATAGGACCATAGTCTCCAAGTCCCAGTTCCCCTGCAAAGCTACTGACAGATGTTTCTTTTTAAAGGAGGACTCTCATTTTAAAAAGAAAATGTGATTTTTGGAAATCTTCTTTCTAAAAGACCTTTAGAAATGCCAGATAGAAAAGGAGGTGAAAAATCCTAGATGGATCATTTGAAGCAGAATTAGCTATAAATCTCCCTGAAACTGATTGGAAATAGGACTTGGACCACCTCTAGTGACTTTCTCCCAATTATCTGAAGATTTGGTGTAAGCTTCCCATTCTTTCCCTACATTTAGCTAACACCAAATCCAGCTCTACCCTGATATGCTGCTCCTAAATAATGTATAGAAAAAAATTTCACTCACAATGACTTGTTTTTAATGAAATTATACCAGTATTTTTATTAGAAAGAGAATTTTCAGTTGGGCTGGGAAATTTATTTATTTACATCAAAGAGAATATGACCCCATATAGTCAATTTCAGTCCATTTAAGATTTCTTTTATGAAAATGAGAATTTATTAGCAGATTGGTAAAACAAAAGGAGAATTAAACACAAGAAGCAGACTTGAAAGACTCTTCTAGGTATGTGCTACAAGTCCACAGCTTATAATGATGTCAAGAGAACAGACAGAGAGATGAGAACAGTGAAATGCTGAACAACGTGAATGAGTCTCAAGTAAGTCTGTTGACTCCAAGGTCTGGTATGAATAAATGCCCAAGTAGCTATACACTTTCCCAGTCATCTGATTTATTCCCTAACTAGGTCTTCCAGGATAGCTGGGAAGCCTGCCTCAAGAAACAGGTCAGAGGTCCTGCTCATTATCTTCAAAAAGAGCAGGTATTTGACTCATTTGCAGGGAGTGTCTCCGTGAGATACCCTGGTACAGACATTGGGCCCTGTTTTATAGCACTAAAATCTAGAGAAATCCTGTTGGGTTTAAGTAAATCCATTGTTCCTCATACTTTAAACTTGTAACTTATACATTATATAAGAGAGATATGACATGTAATTAATATTGAACATAATTTCTGTTGAAAAAAATGAATCTTACAGACTCAGAGTATTTCACTGGAGTGTGTTGACTGCCTTGGTAATTTAAAGTAAAACTTAAAAGGCTTACCTGCTGCATTTTTAAAATTATATTGTATTTTTATCAATATAAATCAAAGAAAAATTATTAGAAAATTGCCAGATATGAATTATGAGTTCCAAACTTGTATTCTGCTAGTTGATGTGCCACCTGTCAATAAATAAAACAAGCAGCAGTTGCCACATCACTAACAATGACCCATTTCTGTAATGATTACTGGTTAGGATACCAACACATTCAGTGTTTTTATTCAATATTTTTATTCTCATTTGATAGTGCTATATTATTGAAAACTCTTTTGAAAAGTTGTGCAGCAAAACTGTTTTTTTGCAGAACAGAGAGGAGGAAATCACAAAAATATTTCTATCTTCTGAAAAATTAAGTCCATGTCTTTGAAATTAAATGAGTTAATTAAAAATATATATCTTTCTAGTGAAATATTAACATTTTGATAAAATTTTTCTTACTTAGAAAGCAAAAAAGACATAATTTCCCACAATATAGCAATGCTGGCTTCTGAGCAGCTCTTGTGCTAGACACTTTACTGCCCTTCCTATTTAGTCCTGAAGACGTTACAGTTCAGCAGAACCCCACTTCCATTTGCTCATCTAATTTTAGTTCAGACAAACAAGATAGGCAGGTAGCACAGAAGAGTGATAACAAAGTCTTGATATACAAAGGTGGGCAAATATTCTATGTAAGATTTTTTTTTCACTTGTCCAGTTAGAGTCCTCATTAACACATAGGACTGTGGAAGAGAATAGGACAATAGACTGGCCACAAGCCAAGTTTTCTCAATGTACACTCTGTATAGCTTACGGTGGTCCTCCTGACTACTGGTGAGCAGGAAATGGACATTCTCCTCATGGTAACAGTAATATCTTCCATACTGTGGCTTCTCTGCTAGGCTTCATTTGTGCTAGAATGGACTTCACAGAAAGTGAGTCATGAGACCATCAGTCTCATCCCTATCACACCTCTGCTTAGTGGAAGATCTGGCCTAGAGTATGCATGTAGTTATATACCTGGCAACAATGTGTTTTCATTTTGGGTGCTGGGTAAGCTGTTCCCTTTGCCCCCTTTTAATTCAGTAGTTTCACCATTGAAGGGGCAGGGCATGGTTGTTCCAGGATCTGAGCTTTGAATATTTTCACTTTTTCTGGGGAACCTCTCTTTTGAACATATTCTATGATTGTGATCACTTGTTGGATTACAAACTTTAAAAAAAAAAAAAAAAAAAAAAAAAAAANTGTATTTAAAAAAAAAAAAAAAAAAAAAGAAAGAAGCGAGAGTAACATCATGTCAATATGTGAAACTGTTTAAATCCTGTGTATGGTCCCATGCATGTAGACGAGGAGTCCAAGGCTTCTAATTAATGAGTAGAACAGTTTTGTCTTTAGAAAGCAGTAATACCACCTAGCCTAGCTGTCTGCTTTCCTTCACCGGCTTCTCCCCAGATGACCCTAGTGACATGATTGACCTGCTCATGAATCACCTGTTGAATTGCTGCTATTGCAAGCCTGAGGTAAAATGCACCATTTTGGTGCTCTGTAGTACACTAGGCTGTAATTCCTGGTCATTCAGTTATGGCATTACAGACAGCTTACGAGCTTAAAGTCCTTCAGGCTTTCAAATTGGAGCTGTTAACCTGGTTGGTATCCTGTTATCAGCAGAGCTAACGAAACTTCGAGCCCAGAGCAAGCCACCAGCTGAAGTACATGCTCAGGAAGGGTTTATAACTGCACTGCACTCTGTGCTACTGCTGACACACTGCTGGAAATGCCTGAGCTACCAAGTTTGACTCCTGTAAGCAGCAGTGTAACTGGCATCTGGCTTGCAGAAGAGTTGTTTCACAAGGCCAGGCTTTCCAAGGTGAAAAGAAATTAATACTTCTGTCTAAAAAGAGTTGCCCTGATGAAGACTAACTTGTAGAAAGTATAGATCGTTAGTTTTTATAGCCTACAGATGCTTTTGGGAGGAGTGAGCCATTTCAGAGTCACATACTGAGTAAGTGGTAGCAAACTGGAGAATATGTACTTTGTGCAGACTTTCTGATATACCATGAAACTCTTGATTCGTGCCAAACATTATGGTGGTTTCCTAGCACATAGAAGTAAATATGTGTATTGGTTTTGCGTGATAATGTTTTGGTATTGGGGGGACTACAGGGATGGCTTCTGTGAGAAGCTGCTAGAAGCTTCCCCTATGTCTGATAGAGCCGCTGGCCAAGACTGAGCCCATCAGCAATGGTGGTAGCACCTCTGTGATAACATATTTAAGAAGGGGGGAAAAAAGGCTGCACAAGAGCAATTGCAGTCAGAGAGAGGAGTGAGAAAATGTGAGAGAAACAGCTCTGCAGACACCAAGGTCAGTGAAGAAGAAGTGGCAGGAGGTGCTTCAGGAGATTCCCCTGCAGCCCATGGTGAAGATCAGGGTGAGGCAGGCTGCCTCCCTGCAGCCCATAGAGTTCCACAGTGGAGCAGATATCCATCTGTAGCTCGTGGAGGACCCCACACTGTAGCAGGTGGATGTGCCCGAAGAAGGTTGTGTCCCAGTGAGAAGCCTGTGTTGGAGTAGGCTCCTGGCAAGATCTGTGGACCCAAGGAGAGAGGAGCCCACGC
>VZTL01023639.1:297-38236 GCA_013400535.1 Scopus umbretta | reverse complement strand
CTGCAGAAATAGTTGGAGAACATTATCCACTGTCTGAAGATGACCTCAAAAATGTGATATGAGTGATGGACTAACCAGAACTGTTGCGTACTTTTAACCTGAAGGAATGTCAATAATAATCCTTTGCTGAGTGATTATCAAGGCCAGAAACTTAGTACTCTGTGGGTTTCCTGGTTGTGTTATGTACTTACAATAAGTTTTAAGTATTTTTAAGCTCTGTAACAGTTTTTCAGAGGTTCATGTTACTAAAAATAACATACATTATCATCCAAAAATGATAGCAGTTAGACCCAAGAGCAAAGGAACCCAGGACTGAGAGCTACCAGTCTGAGACACTCTTATAATTCTTTGCAGCTGCAGACAACTGTGTAAACAGAACTCATGTCTGGAAGAACCACACAAACACCTATTTTAGCCAATTTATATTTACTTTCAGGCTAAAGCTACCATTTCCTCCCACCATGCAAGAGAGAACCTGTAAATGTGTTCTGTGTGACAGTCCAAAATACAACCGACAAAAACGTGATATTCCATAATAAAAGACCAGAGGAGACTAGGAATGCTGTCAGGACCCCTTAAACTCTTCAAGATATTTGTTGCACATAAACACACATGGATCTCAGCGGCTTGTGTTAATACCATACCTGACAGGGCAAAACAGGAAAAAGTAGGTCCTGAGCAAGAAAGTATTTGGAAATAGCTTTAGCAAAATCCTAATTTCTCCCAGCATATTTCTCTTGAAAGTTTTTTGAAAATCACCCTTTTGAAGTTGTGTAGAAGAAAAATGGGCTCAACGAGAACAATCATGAAGGGCTAATTAAGAAGAGAAAAAAAATAATCTTCAAGCTTTCTTCTGTTTCCCTCTTCCATTCTACCAATGTGTATATCCACCCATTGTCTGCTGGTTTGACTGGTAATGGCAGTAGTTAAAAATAAAATCCCAGCCTCTAAACTTACTGCTGATTTCCTTACAGTGTATTGGTGCTATGAAAAGGAAGAAGGGCAGAGGAAGAGATAGGTTTTGTCTATATCTGGTAGTAGCAGAAGGCAGGGCAGCTATTTAACAACTGCGGTTTACAAGAGTTTTATTATGGTTTGGTTCAAGTTTTACTAGGAATCAGTTCTACCAGGTTCATCCTTCTTCCTTCCCTTCCCCATCTCACTGTGTGAAATAAAACATGCTAGCTTTAGCAACCTCATTTTACTTTGCACCTCAGCCAGGCTGAAAACCATCATATAATGGACTACTCCGGCTCAGCTGGCAGGCGGTAACTTATTAAACCATAGCAACTCACTAGCTGTCAGTCATAATCATTCTTTTTAAAAGTGACTTAAATACTACCTGTATGGAAGCAGGAGCTACAAGGCATTAATATTAAAAGTTAATGGCTGAAGTGTCTAGGAACAAGACTTTGGAGTTTTTAATTTACTAAGATAAATTTGGGTTTAACCATATTACAGCTTTATAGGAAATGTATTCATTTAATAAGCATGGCAAAAGCTTATAAAACACTTCATAAATGCTCTTGCTTGTTTTGTCTTATCTAGATATAGCTCTTTCTAAGTAATATGATTTTTATTTGTTTAACATGAGCAATGCATTTCAGGAGATGAAATCTGAGCTGAAGATGAAGTATGATGCCCAGGTTACCTTGTACAGAAGCTACAGAGTAGGAGACCTTCCTGACATCCAGATTGAATACCGCAGTCTCATTGCCCCTCTGCAGGGCCTTGCCCAGGTCTGTCTGCTTTTCAAAGGTCATTCGTGAAGTTTTCTGTTCTTGTATGAAAAGTGATGTGTAGTTGGGCAACTGCTTTCAAAATTGATTTGTTGTTTTGTAGTCAGCCACTGTGACATGCATTTAAAGAGTCTGTTTTGACAGAGTGTTTCTCCTACCCCTGGGCTGGTGCAGTGATGAGAGAAGATGCCTTGTAGCTTGCCTCACCTGAGCAGTTGAGTTGAATGCTGAGGATCTGAGACATCAGCTATTGTCCATTGCTTCTGTGTTCCTCTGCTTGAGAAACAGATGGTGGTGGTCTTTACAGGCATTAATGCAAAGGACATCTCACTGTATAGCAACAAAACAGCCATTTTTATTCTTTTGTATGACTTTAGTGGAACTGTAAATATACAAATGAAGTTACTGTGTCTAAAACGGACTCAGAATACTCAGTAAAGCTGATCTAATATTCCTTTTCCTACCTGAGAGCGGTAGAAACTGTAGGCTGAACCTGTCCCATTTTACAGGGTTTGGGAAGTCACAGTCTTCCTGATTACTTTTGTATTTAATTTCTTTTGCTGGTCCCTTATCTCTGTGTAACGGGAGGAAGTAGCACAATCATGAGTTATCTGAATAGCATTAGATCAAGAGTTAGACCAAACTCCAGTCCCATGATAGACCAGGATGCATAGGATAGTGTTACCATGTACCAATGTGTTTCTGGGTTGAAAAAATGCCTTTAAATCTCAGATGGAACTGTCTGTCTGTACAGACAGTCTGTCTTTCTGTGTTGCCCCCTTCGATGTTAGGTGTTGATAGGTGTTGTCTCTTTACGTGTTGATGTCTTCTGCTTTTTCCTGAAACCCTCTTTACTGGCAGTGGTGTCCCTAGAATGATATTGGGTGTCTGGTTCCTGTAGTGACAATTGTGAATATGTGAAAATTGTAAATTCCATCCTCTCCACCAACATCCTGGCCTGAAACCTACATTGTCTTGGAGTTTCTTCATGTAGAAGAATTAAGATGGGATTTGAATGGGTAGTACAGTAATTCCCAGCATAGGTGTGATGCATGCCAGACTAATTATTCCCCTCCCAGCAAGAGTCCACACAGGGATTAGCTACAGGGTGGGACGATTCTCTTCATTTTATGTATTAGTTTATTGTGTCACAGCAAAATTCAGTGGCCTTACTGCTTTTGTTGTAATTTACAGAAAGATCCAACATTTGCCAAGCAGCTTTTCAGCAGTTTGTTTGGTGGAATTTTTCACGAGGTAGAAAAATCCAAGACTCCTCCTGAGAAAAGAGCCATCATCCAGAAGCTGCTGAACAACTTCAATAATTTCCTGAATACAAGCCTGTCTTACTTCCCGCCATTCATTGCGTGCATCCAGGTAAATCCTGCTACGTGGCATGAAAGTAGCTGAATATAATGTCTTTGTCTCAGTGTGTGATAAACCCAGTGTTAGTGAAAGTTAAATACTGTTACTGAAATTTAGACAGAGGTGAAAAGAGAATTGTTAACCAAATAGATATTTCAAGTGACTTGTTAAAGTGAACAAGGCGATTCATGCCTCTGAACTGATTTTTTCAAGGTTTCTACAATTTCTCATCTGCAGAGTGTGAGTCATGTTTTAATGTTTTAATTGCATCAGTAACAAGAAGAGACTTGATTTTAAATGAAAGCCAGAAGAACAATTGAAAGGGTTAGGTGGGCGTCCTGTGCTTATCTTCCTGTTTCTGGGAAGTGCTTACTGAGGAGAACTTTGATGTCTTGAGGATATCAGTAGCTGTCAGACTGTTTGTTGTTAGCCTCTCTTATTTATTTTTTGAAATAAGTCCCCTGAAGTAGTTGTCTGGGGATTTTAAGTAATGAGGGAAAGACTCACTTCCACCAAAGGGTGAGTGGTTGCACCACAGCTGTTTTACAGGATAGGAAGCAAGCCTTTCTGCTATGAGAATATACTGACCTGGAATAGATTGTGAACTTCATCTTTTACCCCAGTTTTCAGGGAGATAAAAAAATTTGTCCAAGCACCTGTTACATACTCATTGTCTCTGTATTTAATGTTTCTTGTCAACTGTGTTGATCTTACTGTTGTGTCTGACTTGTAGCTCTCAAAGTAATCTTTTTTTTGAGTGGCAGGTAATGGCTGCTTCTGTCTGTTACGGAAATTTAAATACTCTGTGACAGTAGATGTCATTCGTAATACAGGAGAAATGTCTAGTCCAAACTAGCTTTTTTAAACAGTGACAAACATTGCTTTTTAGTACTTACGCATCTGAAAAAATGTAATTTCTTGTTTACTTTTTTTCTGTGCAGCTGCATAAACGGTCAAATGCTATGGGGATTTTTCTGGGCTGTCTTGGTGTTTTTCAAGCCAGCATCTCACAATAGCTATCTGTTAATATTCCCTCTTGACATTGCATTTGTTGGTTCTCTGTCTTGTGTTGAATTATGCTGTCTGATAGACCCTATTAATAACACTGTTGTGTTAGGCTACTTTTTTTCTGAATAGACGTGAAATAAAGACTCAAAAAATAGGTAAGGTAAAATTAGTCGAAAATTTACAAAGGGCTTTATAAGAGCGCTAAGAGCATCTCATTGCCATCCCCATTCAATAACAAAAGAACAGCAGCACTAAGGCAAGCCTCAGCCTGTGTATTTGAGCATCCTGCATAACAGTGAAAGTCTTTTTCCCGACAGGGAACAGAGTTCATACTGATCAGGGGAGAGAGCTGGGAGAGGGAGAGCACACAGTGTCGAGGCTGTCATTTGGCTCACAAAGGCTGTCCTATTGGCGTGGCGATTTGGAAATACAGCTTCCATTTCCTGTATACTGACAGAAAAATAAATCGGCTTGTTTCAGAAAGGCTTCCTACTTCACTGCCGTTTCCTTTTGGTTGTTTGACCTTTTAGTCTTCTGTAGGTTCAAGTCCCATCAAGAGAGTAACTTGGTGATAAAAATAGCTGTTTTCATGTACAGGTATAAGATTAACGTTGACTGTGGGGCTTTGGGATTGGCTTTCAGGACAGATTAAAAACCAGGTGAAATACTAAGAAAGAAGTTAATGCCATTACAAAAGTTTACATAGATGCCATAGAGATACCTGGCCTCTGAAGAATATATAATTGCCTTAGAAATATTTTAGCTGTCAGGCCAGCTTGGATGTCATTCATCCAAATCTTTGAACATGTGGTGCAAGTAAAGACGGAACGCCTTGCATACGAGGAACATTTGCTCCGCTTTCAGAAGATAAGCCATCAAATAGTCACCAAAATGCGCTAAATGGATATGTCCTTTAATGTGGGACAATGTCTGTGAGTTTGGGAGGGTATTCATTCTCTGGACTTACTGTTATATTTGCACAGTTCTTACACTTTTTCCTGGGCATCCCTGCTGAAGGGGTTTTGGTCTTACCTTAGCACAGCTATTCTTAACTGTTTAGATTGTGCAGTTGGCACTGTGTCCCTGACACAACCCCTGAAAGTTGGCAGTCACGGAATGTGTGCCAGTACATAAGAGTGTCTGGGGCACATGTGCAACTTTGATAGAAACTGCTAGCTGAAATTGCCTGAATAGCAGATGAGGCATATGCTAATCCCTCATTGGGATCCACCTGGTCTGTAACTCAGGAAACTACAAGAACCTGTTCTTTTTCTCTTTTTTTTTATTGAGTACAAATTTGTCAGTGTGAGAGTCTCATCTATACAAATTGTGTAGTGAGTTTGCTTATGATAGATGCCTGTTCTGCAGTTTTTGTGGTGGTTGCCATTCATCAAAGAAGTGTAGCTCAGTTGTTCTCAGAGTCTCCTGTTACAGTTTCTAAGCAGTGATTTTTATTTTTTTTTCATTTAGTATTCTTGAACATACTGTGTTGCAAGAATCAAAGGTTAAGTTTTGTCTTAAAACTCAGTGCTGTTTCTTGTAATGAAAGTTATATTACCACTCTCCCATGTTGTAGGTTTTTTTTTTCTTCCTTTTGGGTTAAGATATTACTGCAACTTTCCTTTAGGTTCTTAAGTGGAACACCACTCCCTCGCAGCTTTAATAAACTTGTCTGCTACTTTCTCAATATATTTGCCTGTATTTGGGAAAATGATGTAAGTATTTAAAAAAACTTTCAGGTCAACAGGAATGTTTATCCCTGAAAAAGAGGTTATTCTGCAGTTGGACTGATGTTAAATAGGGTAAAGATTTGCAAGAAATATTGTCATGTCTTTAAATCGGGCAGGACTAGATGAGTATAGTACTGAGTCTAACGGGAAGCTGTGGTGTGCTAAAGCTAGGTTAAGTGTGTGGATAGGAAGCCTCCAGCTCAAAGAAGGCATCATGGTTAATTGTGCCTTTGGCTTATGGTGGGAATGCACCGCTCAATAGGTTAAGTGAAATGCAGCTGTTGTGTAGCAGGCGCCACGCTGCCAGCAAACCAGAAGGAAAGATTCAGGCTGCGAATGTGTCCATATACCCCTCCCCAGCTTCCCGTGTGTTTCTGTCAAGAGAGTTGTCCTGTGCCCTGGAGACAGACAGAGTAGAGAGGTTATTCTCTACTGTCCTCTGTCTGAAGAGCAACAGCACAGGAGGAAAAGATTCCAGTGTTCCCAGAGTCTGGAACTTTGGAAATAAGTCATTAAATCTCCACAAGCTTGCACTGTAAGAAAAGGGATACCAAATAGGTGATCTGTAAAAGGTAACTATCAGTATAGTTTTAGACCAAGCAGACACCTGTTGTTTTGTTTTATTTTATAGGAAATGAGTTGCCAGCACCGAGAACTACTAGAACTGGATTCAGCTAATGTGAGCACGAGCTGCCTTGCAAGTTTACAGCAGCCAGTGGGCATCCTTCTTCTGGAGCACGCCCTGATGGCTCTGTCCCCTGCAGAGGAGCCCCCATCCAAGCGGATGCGTGGGAGGACAGAGCTTCCCCCAGATGTGATCAGATGGATTGAACTTGCGAAGTAAATTCTCGTTTGAGACAATGTACTTGCATTTAGGTTTGCCTTGGGAAGAACTCCGCCTTTATGGCTTATGGGATTTCTTCTTTAGTCTTTCCCTCTTTCAGAATTAGATACGCTTTTAATTTGTTGTCAGTTAATAACTATGTTTCGGTTCAAACAGTTAGCTGTGCACCCTGATGATGCTATCAGAGTGCTGAAAAACATCTTGTTCATAGCTTTTCAACTGCAGGAGTTCCCACGGTTCAGGTATTACTTCACAAGATGAAGTTTATGTAGTTAAACGTATACTTATGATCTTATATAAGATCCTAATTTTTTTTTTCTATTACAAGCCACTAGTATTGCTGCTTATGGAATTGTTATTTTTTTAAATAGCTTACGTTTGCATGGATATACGTCTGTTCAACCACGCTACCTCTAACTAAAAGACTTCCCTTTTCAATTTTACCAGGCTCTACCGATCTCTTGGGGATTATGATGTCCTTCGTGGCATTTTCAGTGGTAAGATTGGGACTAAGGAAATTACACGGAAAGCATTGTTGGCAGAAGCAAGGAGTGATTATGCTGAAGCAGCTAAATATTATGATGAGGTAAAATGACAACAAGGTTTTTTTGTTTCATAAATCTCTCATGACTTAAAACTAATAAGCCAAAATTAAATATTTTGAGAAGCAGCATATTGTTTAAAAGGTCCCTGTGTTTTGTTTTGATTGATGGTTCAGTCTGTAAAGACACGGGAACAGACGAGTAGTCACAACACAGCAGTAAGCGTGATACTTTTTACTGTTTGTTACAAAGCTTCACATGTGCGATCACCCAAGCAGACATGTAAAACACCATGGGCACACAACTACGCCGAGAGCAAACTGCATGTGTTCATGGCAAAGACAATCTAAATAATAGTGGGTAAAAATGAACAAGAATCTTTTTAACCTTCTTTTAAAGTCTTCGCTCTTTAAAAATGCCAGTTTACTAAAGATGGCTACCTGAAATGCATTTCTATATAAATACTGACAAGCTTGAATTTTCTGCATTTAATGTTGCCATCACATTCTGGTAAATGGATAGATATTTTTATGGCATAATGAATTATTGTTAAGTTCCTGATGACTTAGAATTGAAACTAGTGTTTCTCTAGCTGAGAAACTTCCTCCCCCTCAAATTCATTCCCTAGGCACTCTCTAAAGAAGACTGGCAAGATGGAGAGCCAACTGAAGCAGAAAAGGACTTCTGGGAACTTGCATCTCTGGAATGCTATGACCACCTCACAGACTGGAAGTCTCTGGAGTATTTTGCTACCATTAATATTGATAATGGAAAACCTCCAGACCTAAGCAAAATATGGAATGATCCGTTTTTTCAGGTTTTTAAAAATTGTTTTGTTGATACTGCACTGTTTTTAGCTCTGCAAGTATGTCCTGCAGTAATGTGATTGTGGGTAGAAATCAGTTGCATTATTTGGGTTACTCTTATTATGGAAATTAGCAGAGAGTTTGATATATAAAATAATTGAAGCAATTACTTTTGCTGGTTTTATGTTTAATTTTTACCTTGAGTCTATGGCTGATCATATAGGACCAGCTTTATCATCATCATCTTCTTGCAGTGTTTTTGTTGCTTTTATCACTTTTATTTGTTTCATGTTTTAAGAGTTACCAAACCACTGTTTTTGAAACTGGTAGAATTTGCTAACAACTTCTTGACCCTATCAGAAAAGGCTGCTGTGACTTGTTAGCAAATTGGAATTTGTCCAAAGGGAAAACGTTTAAGAAAACTGTTTGAAATATTTTCATATTTATTGGATCTGCCACTGATAACAAAAAATTGATCATCTAATATTCCATTCCTAGAAATAAAGACTCTATTTTCACCTTGTAGGAGACATATCTGCCCTATGTAATACGCAGTAAGTTGAAGTTACTGCTCAGCGGGGAAAATGACCAGACTTTGCTAACTTTTATTGATGAGGCAATGAAGACAGAACAGAAGAAAGCCATTATAGAAATGCATTACAGCCAAGAGCTTAGTCTCCTTTACATCCTGCAAGATGATTTTGACCGAGCCAAATATTACATTAGCAATGGCATGCAGATCTTCATGCAGGTAACAATCTCTGCTATCTCTGATATGATTTTTCTGTATAAATTCACGGAACAATGAAACTGTTGTTGCTGTTACTGCTGCTAGATTATACTCTCTCAAGAGAAACACTTGCCCAAATACAATGAAATCTAGGTGCTTTCCAATCATGTGACAAAACTTCCTTTGAATTCACTGCTCACAATGATGAGAGTTGAGCCAGCCAGTGGAGTGCATCCTCCTGTTTTAATTTGTTTTATTTTGCTGATTTCATTCATTAGAAATTTATCAGAGTAATTGTTTGTGCAGATTAATAGCAGTTTTATTTCATTCATCTTTTCAGAAGCCTCCTGTCCCCAGAACAGAATTGAAAAGAGAGTATTACATTGAGAGGTTACAAGTTCCATCTGTTAACCAAGTTTTGAATAGGCTGGAGGACTATCCTAAAACCTAGGATAGGAATTGCAGCTAAAATATGTCTCTATATTTGTCCAATACAGAGTTGCTCTCAGATTACAGGTTATTAAATTACTTGTAAAAGGTTGGGTTGTAGAGCATAATATATAGCAGCATCAGATAAATAGTTTGTAGAGCACTGAATAGAACCACGTTGTAAATTCTGTATACAAAATCTTCCATCCTCTCCCTTTCTTTTCAGAGCTATTCCAGCATTGATACTTTGTTATATCAAAGTCGAATGACCAAACTGCAGTCTATACAAGCTTTGACAGAAATCCAGGATTTCATCAATTTTATGACTAAGACAAGTAAAGATTTTTTTTTTTTCTTAAGTGATTTTCGTTTCGTTGTGTTAAATAATCATGGTTTCCGGAACTTTGAATTTTTGTTTCCACACTTAGAGGACTGAACTCCTGTCTGAAGGAGCATAGGTCTGGGACTACTTCTTACCGTCTTCTTGACGGTAAGAACTATTGCAGTTGTGTAAGAAAGGCTTGAAGATAATTCTGTGTTCTATTGCAAAGTTTTATTAGCCTAGCTATTGTCATAAGAGTTAAGTGTCTCTCTTAAAAGTGTAAGTAATAGTTCTAAACTAAGATTTTTGTTGAGGTCACTTTCGGTAGCAAATAGTGGTTAGCAGAGATAAAAGATGAATGTCACGTGTAGTATAGCGCTACTGAGGCAGGCATGAAGTACAAATTTATGCACATAAACCAAATCATATATTAAATTTAGTTATCAGTTCCACTGTATTCCAGCATATTCCTGTATGGAAAGGTCCCTACCCAGTGGTGATTCCCAGTGGTAGTTGACACTGATGTCCTTAGTGAATCTCCTGTGCTTCCGCAATAAACAAAAGCAATATGATCACCTAATAGTGTATATAATGCAAGTCCAGAAATGCAAGTGGGTTGTTTTATTGCACTTCTGTGGTTTGAATGTTAGACTATGTTTGGTTTAGGCCTTTTTCATGCCATTTGGATTTAGATGCTTTTAAAGTATTCTTAATTGATTTCTAGGTAACTTAGCTTCACAGGCTTCCCTTAAGAGACTTCTCAGAATTTGGACAAGCAGATATCCAGATGCTAAAATGGATCCTATGAACATCTGGGATGATATCATTACAAATCGGTAAAATTACATTCTTGGGTTAGCTTTAGTTCTGTCTGCCTGTTGAGTGTGAGAGCTGCTTTTTCTAATGCTGCTTGCTTTTGTATGGGGGGGTTGTTGACTTTTTTTTTAACCATTGTAATAGCTTTATCGGTATAACTGTTTTTTCTGTGACTAACTTGTAGTGAGAAGCAAAAGGAAGTTGAGGAATGGACAGGGAATAAACCACATTTTGATAGAGAAACATAACTGTTTAGGCATTTTCTTGCATCAGTGACTACATGCACTGTGCAAGCTAGCCCACTTCAGTCCTTAAACACGTCCACTTGTAACTGAGTAGATCAGCTGCATTTAGCTCAATGAAACACCACCCAGCAGGCCAGTCCATTATGAATAAAAATACTTACCTACTTTGCAGGCCATTCCGAAGTTAGGGAGTGTACAAAATAAGACCAGTCCTGTCACTATCAATGCTTCGCGTTTTTATAGGAAAGTTAATGACTTCTGCCTTGTGGCTGTTGCTAGAAAGAACAAAGGCTCTCTGGACACTCCTTTGGATTAGCTCTGAAGGAGCTGGAATGCTTTTTAGACTTGGAAAGTGTTCTGTCCTCCCCATGGTATCTATCTTCATCCCAATCTATTCTTCCCATGCAAATCTAGATTCTTTCTCCTTTCCTGGGGGCTGACTTCTTCAACAGGTCTGCTGATAGCCACTGTACTCTGTAATTTATTTTATTATCTCTGGGTGTCAGGAAAGCATGGCTACAGAAAAGCTTATTTCAACTAAATATTAGGCAGAATACATGGTATGACTTACTCCTTTATAAAGTCTCAAAACATTTATGACTTGAAAGGTTGTTAGTGTCTTTTTATGTGCTTTTAAAAAACCTTTATCTCATCTTAAATTAGTGACAAAGGATGTGCCTTTATTCAGCACCAAGCCCTACTCCAGACTGCAGTGCTTTTGCCTGCATTGAATAACAGTCTACGTAAAGAGAGATGCTATTCAATTAGATAGGACTAGTTGTAGAATGAAAAGGATTTAGCATTGATTAATGGCAATTCCCTTTCAAACTTGGAGTATGGTCACTGGTCTTTTCTGCAACACAAATTTCAATGTTTACATGTGTTGGTTTCATATATATTTGAATTGCAGGTTGAAGTAAAATGCAGCCTGACGCTTACACAATATAAACAAGACTCCTGTTTGTTTGCACTTCTGTCAAGTTGGAAGGCAGGTTGTGTCTTGGCGAACTTTGAGGTTGTAGCTACGATGTTAAAGGAACAAACTAACATAAAGTCCTACTCTATTATGGATATTTTCTAATATTTCATCTCATTGATTCAAGATCATAGAAGACTCTCAGGGTCAACCTGTCCCTGGTTGTGACTTCCCAGACTTTGAGGGATGTTTAGCCCTTGCTAAAGGTGATTGCTATAGCTTGCCATTGTTTCTTAGTTTTGCTTACTGTCAGGCAGATCAACACTTTTGAATGTTCATTCCCTTGCATGCATATCAGAGTGATTTGTACTCCTGTTGTCATTGTGCAGGTGTTTCTTTCTTGACAAACTGCAGGAGAAACTTCTCTGTGATCAGGCCAATGATAGCATGGAGGTGGATGAAGAATATGGTGCTGGTGACCAAATGGAAGTGGATCAACAGGGTGAAGACGTTTACTCAATGATTAAAAGCTGCAAATTTAACATGAAAATGAAGATGATAGAAAGTGCCAGGAAACAGGTAACTGTACTGTCTGATAGCTTCCAGGTTTGTAAGAAAATATATAGAAACTACAGCTGGAAAAGCCTCATAGGTCGTCTTGGGCACCTTTTTCTGAGAGCAGACCTTGTCTGTCTTTGACCTTGCTCTCCAGGGTATTTTGAAAGCTCAAGAAAGTCAGTTCCACAGAGAAAGAAAACAAATGGATAAATGTTAATTAAAAACTTGATGATAATTTGTCATTACTGGAAATGTGCCTGAAGGCCCCTTTGATCCACAGATGGTTTCTGACACTCTAAAGGGGCAGATAAATCAAGTATCTGAAATGCTGCAGCCTTTAATAGAAGGGATGCTTGCAACCAAACATTTTGCTTTCTCACTTACAAATAATCTCTTCTGTACAAGAAAACAAATTCAGATTGAATCAATGTAATTTACTTCAATCAGGAGTGATGAAACATTTTATGATTTTTTTTTTTTTAATGGTTTTCGTTAATGTTGTTAGGGCAACGCTTCTATAAAGAACAAAAGCTAAGTGATTTAGAAATTTTGTTTTGGATCTGACTGTTAAAATGACTGAAACATAGCTTTCTTTGATGGGCCTCTGGTGTTTCAAGCTTGAGACAAGACAAATAATATTTAAGTCGAGGTCTCCCTCATCATCTGAGATGCTGCAGAAATCTGCAGTCAGTGACAGAGTTTATTTTAAGCGCTGTAATAACCAAATATAACATTAGTACTGTGTAGATTGTACACTCTTCAAGGAGTAAATGAAAAATAAGATTTCCTTTAGTGTTACTTATATGAAACTTTTCATCAAAGCACAAACAGAAATTATTTGCTTAATGGTATTATAAACCAAGTTACATTCCAAGTTACATTGTGTTTGTACTGCAGAACAGTTAATGATTGTTTAATGATGCAAGTAAAATAATTTTAATTTCCTCAGTTTGTCAAACCTCTGTTCTTCTCTTTTTCTTTTCAAATTTCTCCATTAGCACAAATCTGGTTTTGAATATGAGACCCAACAAGCAGTGAAACTCTCTTCATCTTATTATAGCTTTACTTGTGTTACCTAAATCCTCCCATCCCTTAATTTGGTTGCAGAAAGTTTTTATTTCCTCTTCAGATATATTATCTGAAAATTCTGTCTTAATCTGAATACAGAACAGCTTCTCAGTTGCCAAGAAGTTTCTGAAAGACCTACGCAAAGAAGCCAAAACGAGGGAAGACTGGCTGGTGAGGTGGAATTATGCCTATTGCCGCATTATGCATAGTTGCAGCTGGAACCAGAGCTGTCCTGAACGTGTACTCTCAGTGTTAAGAACCATCTCCCTGCTTGGTAACAGCCTTCTATTTGCTTCACATTGTTTATTATACAAAGCTGCTTTGTTGTCAAATTACTAACTTTGGTTTTGAATTCCAACAGAAGATAACAAATCTGACTATCTTAGCAAGAACATAATGGCCTTCCGAAACCAGAATCTTCTTCTGGGTACTACGTACCACATCATGGCCAACGCTCTTAGTCAGGATCCAAGATGTCTTGAGCAGATCGAGGAAGAAAAAGCTGGAAAAATATCAGTACTATCAGGAGAAAGTCTTGAGAGTCCTGAAAAGGCAAGTGAGAGGGGAAAAGCTTTTAGGTATTTCAGTACTGTAATCAGTACTTCAGTAGGTAGCTATGGGTATGGATATATACACAGAATGCAAAATCCGTCTGCTGTTGGCAGTGATTTGTCCAGGAACACCAGCTAGAGGAAGAGGAAAGGGGGGGGAACCAAACCCACAAAACCACTGTGGTTGCTGTTTTGCCTGGTTTTTGCTCTCCTGGAGTTCTGCACCACTTGTAGCCTTTTTAATTGGGAGGGTGTTCTTGTGTTTCTCTGTTCCTGCATTTCACATGGAGGGGAAAGACATAGACGTAGCACCTGCATGCACAGTGGCAAGACCAGGCTTGGTAACGTGATCCTCAAAGAATGCCTTTATTTCAGTTGGGCATTTCTGAGCTGCTTCATGCTGTCAGACTATCTCATTTCATAAAGAGATCTTTGTAATACTGATGATGATACTGATACACTTATTATATTTAAATAATTTTAGTGTTAGAGAGGGGAGGGGGTTTTAAGACAGAGCATATGCAGGTCACCTTTGCCTTTTTTGATGAGGTGTGCATTTGAAGAATACAGTGACAGACTGTGCTGCATTTGAAATGCTGTCAGTTGTCCCAGATGCTGTGGCACTGGCCTCTTGTCTGTCAAATTGATTGAGCAAGAATTTGAAGTACCTCTGCTGACTTCTTTCTATTAATTCTTAAAGTCATCATGGAAACCCCTAGATATGAATCATATCAGGATAAAACAGAAAAAAGTTGTTCTTAATATGTCTTTTTATGATTGTTAAAGAAAAGCAGATAAGGAAGAGATTCCTGAAAAAAATATTTTAAACTTTCAGGTGTGTAGAAACCTGAGCAAAAGCTTAAGCTTCATTTATTAGCTAATTATTAAGAGCATTCTTCTTTTTTCTGTAGAAAAGAAAAAAATTCTGGAAATTACTGCTAGAAATGGCATCCCAATTTTTTCCTTTGTATCAGCTGCTCAAAACATCTAATACAGTTAAAGTTTTACCTACTCAAGACTTGCAACCAAGCTCCAGTTTCAAAAAGAATTGTTGGATGCTACTTGCTAACGTGTCTTTTTTTTCTCTTATGTTGAATTTCAGGTCTTGGCAGGTCTAAACAAGAAGGCTTTCCAGTGTTTCAGCAGTGCTGCGAGGAAGTCTGAAGAGGAGGTGCAGTCCCACTCCACGGAACATGTAGATGTGATGGGAGTTATCGATGCATATATGACTTTGGTCAGTTTCTGTGACCAGCATCTGCATAGGGAAGAAGAAGGCTTGCTTGGTTAGTCAGGATTTCTCCTAAGCATGTGAGGTGGATTTACCTGTCATACATGAGCTTTTGTGGTACCCAGGAGATATCCCTGCGCAACACAGCTTGAATTGAAATGGAACAGTTTGTCCTCTGGTTCAACAGTATTTATATTCCTTCCCCCACGCCCAATATTAGTGCTAGCTTTTGATACTAGTGAATCACTCATAGTCTCCCTCTCACTTGTGAGATATATATCATGTCCAGCAGATGCTTCCCTTGCTCCTTGCCAGACCACAGCAGTGCTGTGTTTAAAGCAGGCAAGATACCAGCAGTGATGCAGCTTCCTGATAAAGCTAATCCTTACAGTCCCCAAGTACATGTGCTGCTGATGTGTGCAGTTCAACAGATGGGAAGGAGAACAAAGTAAAAAGACAAAATACACGGGGGGGGGGGAAGTATTGAATTATAAAGATGAATGTTCCAGATGATCAAAGACATGGAACAAGTGATGGTGTTTCTGATAATTCTTGTTTTAATGTCTCTTGGCAGAAATTAACACTGCAGATCTGCAGCTATTCCCAGCTATTGTGGTGGAGAAAATGATAAAAGCTTTAAAACTGAACTCCAGAGAAGCCAGGCTGAGATTTCCTAGACTGCTGCAGATTATTGAAAGATATCCAGCAGAGACATTGGGCTTGGTGACACGAGAGGTTAGTTGTTTCTATTTTCCTGGCAGCAAATGTTGCTATAAATCGAATTTAAAAGGTGGGGGTGGAGGTTGGATGGACAGAGAGGTTAGACTGGTAAGTTTTGCTTCAGGTAAATCAGATACATTCTATCCCATCATTGTTCCTTGTCTTTTCTCTAACTTGCTGAGTCTAATTCACATGGACAAAAACTTTTTTTCTTCAAAGTTTAACTTTTTATCGTTATTCGGATTCCAAATGTTAGTTTGAGAGCTGCTGGGAAAAATTATGTTGTGTTTTTTCTTCCTTCTGAATGATTTAAGTGTGTTGACAAAGGTGTGTAGGATTAGGGTGAGGAATGTATCTTATTTCTTTAGACTGAGTTTCCTGTATGCAGGAAGCCAACAGCTTTTCCAGGCTCGTTTTCCACTTCTCCCACCTCTCCCTGTCCTGCTTCACTTCAGAGGTTTTTACAGTTTCTTCCTTCCTTCCAAAACCTGTCCCTCCATTGCCATTCCGTAGCAGGATGCCGTGACCCACGCTGCCTTCCCAGCTGTCGTGGGACAGATAAGCCGAGAGGTCCTCTGTGACTCATGCCTGTTCCTGCCTTGGCCTGCCCGCATTTTCAAGCCTGTTGTGCTGATGCTCAGAGATTGCAAGGCCCTGTCAGAGGAAGAACTCAAAAGAGACAGAAACACGGCTTAGTTATCCCAGGAAACTGAGAACATAGCAAAACCAGCTGAGGTGCACAAGGTGTGACCACAGTGAAACTCTGATGGTTCAAAAGGAGCCTGATGCTTGGTCCAGTTAACAGACCTCACCCAGAAAAGAACTTCACGAGGCATTTCTTTGTCCTGTCTCTTTCTGTGAGATAAATACTGGCAATCTGATCTTTAGCTCCGTTAGAAAGGGAGGAAGGGATGAGACAGAAGGAAGGGAGTCAGAGTTTGGTCTCTTGCTGTCACAAGAAAATATATTGTAGCACTCCTTTCAAAAGTAATATGGCTTTTGGAGTAAGGTGAGCATGAAATATATTGACAGGGGATGCTCTACTGAAATTCATATCTGTCAGCAGGCCCAAACCTCTTTAAAGTTGAGGGAAGAACAAAACTGTGGTAGGAGTTCCAGTGTTCTCCCTCCTGGCTTGTTTTACTCAAATAAAGACTTCAACCCAATGGTTTTTGAACTAACCTTTCAAATTTTTGAGTTGTTTATGTGTGGTGATCAAAAATTTTACTGTATACAGACAGAAAAGCCACAAGTTTGAGTATAAAGCCTCCTCTTGATCAACAAGCTGCAAATCTTGGCAAAGGAAAACCTATTAAGCAACAGTAGTTAGTGGTGGTGTAGTAATAATAAAAATAATGAAATCTGCTTTATTGGGCGATGTTTTGTGCAACCTAGTTGACATTCTCTGTTTCCTTTTCATGTGTTTCTGTCTGTCAGGCTAGGCCACGGAGCAGCTTTTTTGCATTTGCTATGTTTGGTATTTTCGAGGAGGACCAAAGTTGAAAGCAGTGTCTGTGTTTTTGCAGCTTTCTTCAGTTCCCTGTTGGCAATTCATTGGTTGGATTAGCCAGATGATGGCACTACTTGACAAGGATGAAGCAGTAGCCGTGCAACATACTGTTGAAGAGATCGCAAATACCTATCCCCAGGCAATCATCTACCCTTTCATGATCAGCAGTGAAAGTTACTGTTTCAAAGATACTGCAACTGGTTGTAAGAACAAGGAGTTTGTAGAAAGGTGAATTTGCAATCCGAGTAGCTCTTTTGTATGTTTTGTGTTGTTTTTTTTTTCATTCAGGAGTGGAGAGATTTATTTCTTTTTTCTAATGAAACTGTTTTCTTCAGAGGGTATGAGAAACATTAGAGGGTAGTCCCATGTGCACTGTGTTCTCATGTAAAGGCACAGGGAAAACAGATACATAAGCTCTCTCAGTATTAGATGTACTCAGGTTGGTGGCCTGAATAATCTCTGAAGTGTTGAGTACATATAGTCCCCAGGCCATGGGAAGTTAAAATTTTTTCAAAGAAAAACAAGAAGACCATAGAGAGGCAAGCCTTTTCTACTGGCAGTTCTGTGGTAGTCAAAGTGTCTTCTTCCTTTTCCTACTCTGCTGAGGCCAAAGGGAAATCAGATACATGATTAGGCTTACTGCAGTAGAGTTCACCGTAGTGAGCGTCAGTACCCATCAAAAGTGAATGAAGCTAGCTTGGACACTTAGAGTCATTGTAATACCAAGCAAGAGCAGAGATATTTAAATAGAATAGATGCTCCTACCAGACTTCAGAGAGGGCCAGTGAAATGGATGTATGTTGTCTTTTGGGGAATGACAGCTCTTTGTTGTCGTCTCCTCTACTTGTTCAATGTGCAGCATGCGCCTTCCTCTACCAGCTGTCCTTTGCGCGTTTTGCTGTGCAATAAAACCTGAGTTAATCCCCATGCAAAAGTTAACTTTTGTCACACAGTGCTGTAGAACCACTAATACAATTTTAGGTGTCCTTTTGCCTTTTTTCAAATCTCTGACACGTTTGCTGAATTTCTTCACTTAAAATAAGAAGGTAAAGTCTTGTGCTTCACAAACTGTCACCTTCGAATAACTGTTGTGACAGGATGTATAGTCTGGTTAATGCCCGTTTCTGCTGCAAGTATGCCTTCCACTCCCCCACCAAGCTCCTATTTTCATAGTGGGACACTTAAATAAAAAATGGGGAGCCACATGGCAAGGACAGTCCTGCAGCCCACAAGAGAATTCTGAGGGAGTCCTGCTACCTACCCCCAGATTATTTTGCCAGATTCTTGAATACAGCAGACAATCTGGAACATTGCTCATCTGCAGGCTAGGTGGTGATGGTAGTTCCTGTTTCATTGTGATGTGCTTTTTTTCTTTTAAAGGATCAGGAATAAGTTGGATAGAGGAGGAGTAGTTCAAGATTTTGTTCGTTCCCTGGAACAACTCTCTAATCCCATAATGCTTTTTAAGGTAAAGTGGTTTGGGTTTGTTTTTTTGTTTTTTTTTTTTTCATTTCCCCCTCCCTTACCCTTCATTCCTCACCCTCTGTTTAGGAAAGAGAGTGCTGGGTGGGGCCTGCCGCAGTTCGGTTGACACCACAGCCGCAGGAAGCGGTTCAACACAGAATCAACTGGTGATGATGTCGGGGTGCTGTCTGCAGCTTTCTCTGGCGATGGTCTCCCTCCCTTGTGCCAGCTGGCTGTTTTGCACTAGCCCTTTTCAGCTTTTTCCTTCAGGGTCTCTGTCCTGCCCCATGGTCAGTCTTCCTTAATTGTTCTGAAACTGTTACAGAATTATCATTTGTGGCCATCTCTATAATTTCTAACTAATTGTGTTCTTACGCCCTTTCCCTGCTCTCTGCTGGGCTTCCCTGTCTACATTCTGAGCCCGTTGTCCAAAGGATTCTTGTGTTGTGTTAGATACTGCTCCTGGCCCCATAGGGGCTTTCTTAGTTTGAGCTAGACACTATGGTAGTAAACATAATTGTTATTGAATAAAAATATTTTATCGATAGACAGAATGAAAGGGAAATATTCCCATATCCTTTTTACTGCTATTTTGGTTGTCAAAAGACAAATACAGTAACCCAAATACAATCTGAGCAGATTACTGAAGAGTGAGGGTCAGTAAGCTTTTTCTCAGTACTCCTCTGTTTCCTTCTGTTTGCAGGATTGGGTTGAGGATGTCAGAAACGAGTTGGTAAAAGCTCAAAGGAATAAAAAGAAGCTTAAGGAAATCTACGAAGCAATGTACAAGAATTTGGGAAATTTAGAGGCTCCTGGTCTTGGATTGCTGAGGAAAAGGTTTATTCAGGTATGTGTGATTACTGAGTAGTGTTGGCTTTTCTAGAAGGCACTAGAAGGTCAAAAGAGGGGACCAGATCACGCCTTTTACAGGTGCTGCAGGGCTTGATGAGACAAGAGATCAAGTCAGGAGTACAGGACTGGGATTTCTTTGCTAGAAGCTATGGACTTATTGTAGTTTACTTTCCACTTCTGACTGCCCTGCAGGACTAAATGTTCCCTCTTACTCAGCTTCCTGCAAGCTGCCAGGTTCTCAGGCCCTGGGCCTCTCTGACCATCCATGAACCTGCACAGGAATCTGGCCTTGGTTTTTTTTCCCTGCTGCCAAGGATATGTGAACACTTTAGGGTGTTTTGCTGTATTGTGCTACTCATATTTGCTGCTGATATTAAGTCATTTAGGGTGAGTTATTGGAAAGAGTTACATCTATGAAGAATTACAAAAAGGAAAAGGACTCTACAAAACTGACTGAGATCTAAAATAGTGAAAGTCAGCATAGAATAATGAAATGATGCACATGGCAAAAAAAAAAAACAACCCTAGTTTCCACATGTAAAGTCTTTGGGTTTGAGCTGACTATAGCAATTCAAGAACAAAATCTTGATTTGTGATAGTTCTGTGAAAACATCAGCTGTGAATACTCAAGAGCAGTCAAGCAGGAAAGCCGGCTGTTAGTCATTATTAAGAATAGAGAACAAAACATGGATTTATACAATGACATCGCAGCCTTGTCTGACTCTTGCATCTTGAACACTGTAGTCCTCATCCACAGTTCTCAATATGGATATAGTGAAACCAGAGAAGATTCAGAGTGGCAAGAATAATCAGAAGTACAGAGTAACCTCTGTACAAGCAACAACTTAGCATTCCTCTGGTTGGAAAAGACACAGTGACGACAGATACAGTAAGGCTCTCAACATAGGAGCGCCAAGCATGGAGTAAATATTCTGTGGAAGTGGCAGGTTCAAAACAAACAGAGAGAAGTGTTTCCTCATTCAGTACACACTTAAGTGCTGAACTCCTGCTGCAGGATATTGTGGATGCTTTCATCGGTTCAAATAGCAAGTAGACAATAGCATGGGGAGGTGGAAACCGCTTTGAGAGCTTTTACATACAGATGCGCACTTCTGAGTCCCAGAAATCCCTGAGCTGCAAATTGTTGGAGGCTAGGAGAGTGATACTCCTGTGGAAGTATGGCTGTATGCGTGTACTCTATGCGCATAGCCCTGTGGCCAGGGCTAGGTGGATACAGGTCTCTGCCATGCGGCCATTCTTATGTCACATTAACATTAGATAAACTTACCTGAGTGTCTTTAGGGAGATTCCTTCCATATGAGCAGGGACGGCAGAGGATGCGAGTAAGGTGGGGTTGGGAGGAGGTGAGGTGAACAGCAGCAGAAAAGGGCAATTAGGTGTTTAGGGGCATACTAGCCCTTTGAATATGTTGCTGCAAGATAAGCTGGGTCTCTGGTGATAATGAATTTAAACTTAAGATTATAGGGATGAGAATTTGCAGGATGTGCCACTGTCGGGGTCTGGGTAGAGGGAGAGGAGCAGCTGTAGGCTGAGCCATATGGCGTACAAGCTCAGCCAAGGACCTAGCAGGAGGACAAAGGCAGTCTGCATTTGATTGCTGGGACGGTTTGTGTATACTTCGGCCTGCTTAAACAAGAAAATCCACGGCTCTTTAAAAAGTGATAAAGATGTTGCCTGTAGCAGTCTCTTCTTCAGAAGGATAATATTTTCTGTATTTTCATTTACTTCAGTGAAATAGCTGTGTCCTTCTTAGCTTGGGAGAAAAATGATCGGGCATTGAAAAAACAAGTGAGCTTACATATCTTTCCAAGCCATTAATACCAGTGAGGTCCAAGAGGGGGACATCTGTTTTTTTTCTAGAACCTTGAATTATGGACACAAGAAGTCAACTCAGTTAACTACTTGCGGATAATACTTACTTTGTTTATTAAATGGACCAGTATGTAATGTCTTGGCAGTTCTCCTTTATCAGGATATTTAAAATACTTTTAAAATATGTTTTTATACATTTTACATCCAAATTATCTCAAAGCAAATCACAAATAATAACTGTGATAGTAATTAAAACATTGAAATTGACATTTGCTAACATGATGCAAAAAATTCTCTTAATACATGAAGCTATATGACACGCATTATATGTACATGTAATAGATCTTTTGGTTAGCAAAAAAGGTATATATAAAATTAGCTAGGCTGTGTTTTTTTACTATGTAGTATGGTTGCTGCTAGTTTAAAAAAAAAAAAAAGAAGAAAACAAAGAAAACCAAAACCAAATAACCCCAGACCCTCCATAAAGCACAGAGTATTCAAGTTCTAGCAGGGGAAAAAAATGGTTAGCTAATTTGTCCATCTATTTTTTTTTCACCATTTGTAAATCGAACAGTTGAGGGTTTTTTCAGTTTTGTTGCAGCAGTCTGAAAGTGTGGTAACATCTAAAGACTGGAACCTCAATTAAATGTTCTGATAATAACCCTATATTTAGCTTCATGATGGAATTTGTATTTGTTTAATAGGTACAAATGTAAATATTTGTATTTTATATTAATATTTCACTAGCTATTCTTAAGTTTTTGTAAGCAGATGAGGTACATGTGTTAGGTTTAATAAGCAGCATTATTGGTATGCTCACTCAGAATCAAACTGCAGCTGGAGGAGGTAAGGAGGGTTAAGCTTCTGATTTTGATATGGCAAAAAGATTTATGATCTAACTTTACAGATCTTTGATATCACTGGATTGGTGAAATGTAGATATTTCTGTTGGTACTAGCTGGTGGGTCTACTAAACAGGCAGTGAAAAGGTTCTGACAGGCTAGAAATAATGGAGGGGAAAAAAGAACTGGAATGGAAGGAAGATTGGTATATTTTAGGAGCTCAGATGAAGGTGTGAGTGTAGATAGGAAGGTACTGTTTTGGTGTTCTTGGGGAGTTTCTAGCACTGTGTTAACAGGATTGCTTTCTATAAATGAACCTCAGGCTTTTGGGAAGGACTTTGACCATCATTTTGGAAAAGGTGGTTCAGAACTGTTGGATATGAAGGCTAGTGACTTTGATGCGATTGCAAATGCTCTCCTCACAAAAATGAACAAAGCCCATAAAGAACCTGGAAACCTGAAAGAATGTTCACCATGGATGAGTGAATTCAAAGCTGAGTTCTTGAGGAATGAACTGGAAGTTCCTGGTAAGTTCCCTTTCAGTTTCTGTCCCTTAGAAGAAAACTGCTACTCTTGAGCTCTACTTCTTACGTTGGCTATATGACCCTTCTTTCTGGCCTTACAAAGAGGCAGATTTCATCTGAAATAACTGTTCATTCATCATCTCTTCAATCTGTTCTTAAGCTGTAGTCCTCATTTTTAAAATCATATCTCTTAATTAAGAACTTAAGTACTTTTTCTAAAGGCCTGGCTCCAGGAAATCTGATATATAAATCTAATATATGTTTAAATCTAGTTCAAAAAGGATGTGTCCTCAGAAACCATTAAGTGCTGCAATTCTAACAGCTTAACAAGGAAAGAGTATTAGTAATTCACAGATAAACTCATATAATGTGTATGATGGATTTTTATGCATGTTAAAACATTTTCTTCATAGTTGTCATTCTACCAATTTTTGGTATTTGGTATCTACCAAATATTTGGAACGGTGTTCTAAAAAAAAATTTAAGATCAATCTATGTAACTTTTTTCTTCTTTTATTCTTTTTTTCCACTACCACTTCAGGTCAATATGATGGAAAAGGAAAACCACTACCAGAATACCATGCAAAAATCTCTGGATTTGATGAACGGGTATGTTTATAAGTTTGAGTCAATATCCTGTGTGGTATAAATTTGTGTCCATATTCCATGTGAAGAATTTGACAATAGCAGGGTTATTGCTCGTGTATGCATCTTGAAGCACATCAAGAAAGATCTGCAAACAGGCATTTGTTTTTCTGGTAGTAATTGAGCAACTTGATTATGCCATCTAGGAATGACAGATATGCTTAATTTCAGTGATGATTCTGTAAGACCAAGGCTTCGGTCACAGATATTTTGCTTTTTTCTGTCTTTTTTTCCAAGATAAGTGTAATGGAATCCTTGAGGAAGCCAAAACGTATAACAATACGAGGCAGTGATGAGCAGGAGTATCCTTTTCTTGTCAAAGGTGGTGAAGACTTGCGACAAGACCAACGTATCGAGCAGCTGTTTGATGTAATGAACATTATCCTTTCCCGAGATGCTACGTGTAGCCAAAGAAATATGCAGTTAAAAACTTACCAGGTCATCCCCATGACAACAAGGTAGGTATTTATCTTGAAGGGACAGAAATCTTTATGTTAACAGCTATTACTTTTGGAACGTTGGAAAGTAAGATTTCTGTGTGCCATTCTGGTTCAGAGTGTTTTGTCTCTTGGCTTAATGTGTTGGGTTTTTGTTTGGGGTCTTTTGTGTTTTTTTTTTTTTTTCCTTTTAAACAACATTGAAATTGCTTTGTCTGGAAACTTTTTTTTCAGAGTATGTTTAAATTGGTAGCTTTCACCCTTCTGTTAGCAGGCACTAGAATGGGTTGCTTCCTTTTTGTGGTGTTCCTCTATAAAGTACAACTCTGAGCTACTTGCTCACATCTCTGTCTTCTTTTGTTCTAGACTGGGTCTCATCAAGTGGCTGGAAAATACTTGTACTTTAAAAGAATTCCTTAAGAATAGCATGTCTGAAGAGGAACACATCAACTATAACAGGTGATACTTGACTTAGCTGTCTGCTCTATTATAGAGACACTACTAATGGGTTTTTTGATACTGACAATCTTGTGGCAGCGTTTTCTTTTTTAAAAGAATTAATTAGAAGCACCTATAAGCAAGGAAGCAGTTTGTACTTCCTGACCCAAATTAGTAATTAGCAATTGTTTGTTTAATGAGTACCATTTTAACTGTAATATCCTCCACCTAGCTTGTTTGAACAAGAGGCTTATAATCATGTGTGACGTCATTACCATCACCATTTCCTTATCAGCAGATTGATTTTACAAGCAAAGGATTTTGATCTCTTGATTTGATCAGGCAGGAAATGGACGTAGGTCAGTAAGGTGGGGACCAGAGCAGAGGCAGAGCTATTGAGAACCTGGGTTCAGCAGTGAGTCAGTGACAGGAGAAATTGGCAGCAGAAGCATGAAACACAACTGTAGAAGAACAGTGTCTCTGACTTTACACAAATGCTGGGTTTGAATAAATTAGCTGTCTTTCTTTTGACTGTAATTGGAGGATGAATGTTTGCAAAACGGATTTAATTCTTGCATTTCAGCCTGTTTCTATCCTGGAATCTGGAAATGTGGTTTTATTTACCAACGTTGTTCTTAGTATATAATGTCTGTTCGGGTTTGTCAAAGTGGTGGTGTTACTATTTATTTTTACTAGTTCTTTTGTTTATGGGGCAAGTTGGAGGAACCTCCAAGGTGGAGGTTGTACTCCAAAGAGTCATTATGTCTACAGCTACTTGATTTGTGAGCGGTTTAGGAACTGCTACAGCTCCTCCATTACTGCTGTCTGGTTCACTTTTGTGAACAGCAGTGTTATTATGTTGATCTCAATTCATTGACTGGGAAAGTGGAGGACTCCTCACATGGAACAACCTCGTGAGGGGAGAAAATCTCTAATGCACTAAATGTAGAAGATCAGTGTCTTTCTAAAAACAGTTAATGATTTATCAAATAAAAAGCTTTATTTTATTGTTGCATATAGACTTTAAATATTTTTCCATAAGTTCTTCAATCAAGTCTATTAAGACACTTTGTATTGAACTATGGTTGAATGACAGCACTCGCAAAGGAAAATTCTGATTAAATCATTGCTGGCAATATTTTGGTTGGGGTGGGGGAAATAACTTTCTGAAGTTTTGAAATGTGCCCACCACTTTATCCCGAAGCGATGGGCTACGCACTCTGTAAGTGATAAATACTTCTTAAATGGAAAGGATCTCTATATCTCAGAACATGCTTTGGAAGGAAGAGAAAAGAGGGGTGCTCTGCTATGTTACTGCCTCTCTGGAATAGAAGTTTAATGTCTAAAGTATTTAGTTAAGATGGGAGAAAAATATCAAATTATTCTATAAGTGGTGCAACTAATGAAGACTGGCTTCTTATGGATTAATACTGTAAGCCTAAGCCCCCCATTCATCCCCTCCTCTACACACTGAGGAGATAATGGGCTGCCTTCCTGCATTCCGTACCTGTTCAGATGGACAAACAGCAGCACGTGCTGCAGTAGGCTTCATAATGCCTCTCAAATGGATACGAGACTCTGTTAAAAATATCTTTCCCTCCCTAGAGAAATTATTTTGGGTCTTTCTTCTCAAGGCAGCATCTAATTTTCACAGTACCTATTGACAAATTAACACCTTTGAGATGTCTAATCTGTCAAATATGAGTGAAGTGCATTCAGAGCTGGGGGGAAGGTGATGGATGGATCAGCACGTGCACTGACGGCCTGAACTTCATTTCCATAGCAAGGCTAAAATTAATGTAGGCTGTAGCTTCTTGATGCCTTCTGTGCTTGAAAATCTCATGGGTCATAGTAGCACAGACTCAGCCTGCAGATACTTGAGGACAGAGTGGTAAGATGATAGAGGGAAATCATCAGCCCTGTTGTTTTTTGGTTTGGTTTGGTTTTTTTTTTTGTCCTTAGCAAAAAAGGACCTCATGCTGCCTATTCTGAGTGGCTGTCCAAGATGAGTGGGAAGGTGCAAGGCGTCTCTCGATACCATGTTATGTACAGGTAGGTGTTAAAAGAGAACTGCATGTAAAATATAGAAACTAGAGAGTGCATAAACACACAGTTGTAGAAATTCCAGGAAAAATCTGATCCGCATTATAATGTGCTGGCTGGTTTTTGCCCGTTTTACTGCTTTGTCTTACTGGAGATGCTCTGCAGGAGGAGTTTAGTACTGCCAAAATCCCACCAGAGCACAAGAATGCTTCCAGAGGCTTGCTCACTTCCTTAAGAAAGTGTCTAGAAGCAGATGCTCCTCTTCAACTTTATTTTCTAGGTGTCTTGTTCCTGAGTATGCAATTAGGTGGGCTGCCTCAGAGCCAGAACTCCTGCTGAAGTTGGACAGAGTTTAAGAATGTTTGATGGTTTGGGTCCTGACTTGAGCATCCTCTCAGAGGAATTTCCACACCTCTCTAGATCTAGCACTGCAGCGGGGGAAGGGAAGTTTCCAGTGGAGCATTTCTGATCAGCTCTTAACCTGCTTAAGCAATCCTCTTGCTTTTTAAGGGAAAAATTTGACTTGTTTATCTGACTGTGTCTACACTAATATTTTTATTCAGATCTGGAATGTGCTTTTGAAGTAAATTCCAAATCGCCCCCACTCACCTCACAGTGGCTTGCATCGCAGAGCTGTCCCCAAGTTCACAACTCTGCTCCCTTCAGACGAAACTGGATTGGAAGGAGAGCACCCAGCACATTCCAGCTGCTCACGAGCATTCAGTTCGCAAGGCTAGACACGGGCTAGCCCAGAGCAGTCGCCCTCCCTCCCCAAATGCGTATGGCATGGATGTCCTCAGCACCAACTATTTAGTTCTTGTGCCGCACTGCTTTCTAGTGTCGGTGTGGCCTCTGCATGCTGCTGAGAGATTTTGTGTGGGTCTTAGTTTCTCTGTGTGGAAGAGACTACCCAACCAGAAAGAGCACAATTGTATTGCTGTATTAAAAACGCATCTACCTCATTTGGGGGAAACTAGACAAAACTACATACTGTTTTGTATTAAGAAATGACAGTTCTGGAAATAACTGCTTGGGTAAAAAAAAATCAGATAAACATCAGATAAAACTTCTTGGGCAAACTCTGGTTGTCGTGGTGTACTGTTTACTGGGGTAAGCAAAATGTGCTAATGCAGTCATGTACACATCTTAACTTTTAATGTCCAGTGGGCTGTTATTTCAATAGCTGACAATGTTCTTTCATTAATTTGCAGAAATGCTAGCCGTACAGAAACAGTGATGTCTTTCAAAAGCAGGGAAAGCAGTGTTCCAGAAGACCTGCTGCGGTAAGTGCGCTGTTAATGACTGCACGTTGTGAAATGAATGTTGATGTTTTATCTATACGCAACAAGTGACTTCTGTTTTGTTAAGGCGAGCCTTTGTGAAGATGAGTACAACTCCTGAAGCCTTCCTGTCTCTGCGGTCCCATTTTGCCAGCTCTCATGCACTGATGTGCATCAGCCACTGGATACTTGGTATTGGAGACAGACATCTGTCCAACTTCATGATTAACAAGGAGACGGGTGGCATGGTGGGAATAGACTTTGGATATGCGTTTGGCTCAGCTACGCAGGTATGTGTTTTCCAATTAATTTGTTACAGCTTTTGCATTTCATATGTGCGATTAGACGTGTATTCTTGGTGCTAAATTCAGTGCTCCTCGTTTGCCATCGTTCCGATGCAAAATAATCTTTACAAGTTACTTCTAGTTAATAGAATAAAATCTCTGTTCCCAGATACTCTCAGACAAGCAGGAAGCTGTAGAGTTTCACAGAGTCTGTACAGTGGTGTTTTGTGTAGTTCAGCCATGGTTTCAACCGCTATCACTAAACATTCGTGATTAGAGTTTTGATGTTACAACATGGTCCTGTTGCACTGAGGTGCTCATTATTTTCAGTTAAGTGACAAAGAGGGTTTTGGAGCTTAAAAAGAAAAAAATACTTATTTCTAATCCTTCTGTTCCAAGGTTTCTTAATTCTTGTTTTCTTTTGACTATCCTTCCCCTTGGCTAGTTTTTGCCTGTGCCAGAGTTGATGCCTTTTCGTCTGACTCGCCAGTTTGTTAATCTGATGATGCCAGTGAAAGAGTGGGGTCTCATTTACAGTGTGATGGTGCATGCCCTAAGGGCTTATCGTGCGGATCCAGATCTCCTCATCAGCACAATGGATGTATTTGTAAAAGAGCCTTCTTTGGACTGGAAGGTGGGATTTTTAATTCTTCCTTTTTATTCATGTGAAAATTCTTAAACTATAATAAGGATAAAACTGAGCAAAAAGGAATTATTTCTTGATGCTTGCTCTCTGCTCCTTTTATCTTTCTTTGTTTTATTGAGTTCTCAGAGAAACCGAACTTAAAGGATTTTAAATGACAGAGTTTTATATTGACGGACAAAGAATAGTAGCACATGTCTGTTATCAGTGTACTGTTCTTTATCTGCATGATAATCCTAAAAATGTGAGTGTCTCTTGATCACGTTACATCACTTATGGCAGCAGCATAAATATTTTCAACTTCTTGGATTGAGCCTCTTAAATTTACATAACAGCACTGTATGTATCAAACTAATAATTACAGAGAAAAAGTCTGAAACTGGTTACACTTCAGCAACTCCAATCGTAAATAAAATTTTAGGTCATAGGCAGGCTAGATATCATCTCACTACTTAGTCCTCCATTGCATCTGCAGTTAAGAGTTACTGGCTTGACTTGCTATGATGTGGCGGCTTAAAGGTCTTTTTAAGTATATGATTTATGATAAATAGGGCAAATTTGTTTTCTCTTTAGAACTTTGAACAAAGGCAGCTGAAAAAAGGAGGCACGTGGATTAAGGAAATAAACACGTCTGAAGTAAACTGGTACCCTTTGCAAAAAGTCAGCTATGTCAAAAGGAAGCTTACAGGTGCCAATCCAGCAACAATCACTTGGTAAGTTGCTCTTCTTTTGCTTTAGACTCCACCGCTAAGAGCTTTGGCAGTCTCCTGTGTCAGATTTCACTCCCTTCAGATAGAATGGCAGCTAGGAAAAGAGAAGAGGCAGGCAGGTCAAAATTTCAACAAACCTCCTGTCAGCGTCGTTTTGGTCCACATACAAGCTCCCTGAACCACCCTGCCAGCTAAAACACCAGGTCATCTCCCCATGAGTGTTCTTGCTCCAGCTCAGGCCTCCTGAGCAGTTTCACTGCTCCTGGCAACACACACATCCCCGCCACACTGCAAGGCTGCTTAACTTCTTACTCCTCAGGCTGCTGTTCTTTATGTTCATCTCCACAGCTTTTAGGCTAGGGGTAGTATTTAAATCGATATGCCTCTGCTGGACAGTTGCTTGAAATGGAACCTGAACCAGCTGTATGAGAGGCATGGAGGTAAGCTGCTTCCCAAAAACATCACATTCAAATCTGATGGCATTCTCAGGTTATTTATGTCAGTCTAGTCAAGTCTGGATCAAGCCAGAATGTCTTTAAAGTTCAGTTAAAGTACAATTAATCCCTTCCATCCTCTTTTAAAGAAACATTTTGGATTAATCAAAAAAAAATAAAAAAGGCAAAAGAAAGCAAGCCTGTTTTAAAACCATACTAATTCTGAAAAGTGCAGGACTTGGGAGGAGTCCCTTTTGCAGTCAAGGCTGAACTGGAAAAGGCAGCAAAGTACTTCTTGCAGTCACAAATCAGCAGGGCAGGTAAGGAGGTAACAGCTTGGATGTGAACCGCTGCATCCTTCTTTCAGTTGAGACCTTTGACGAGATTGAAATATTCATGGTAAATATTTACTAGTAAAGGACACCTGAAATCACCCGGTCTTCACTGGCTGAGCCTTCTACAGCTATTGAATAGTCGCCACTTCTTGAAAAATAAAGCTGTGCGAATGGTCTTCAAGCACCGTTTCGTATTTCAAAATCCATCTCAGATTTTCTGCTTGTTTCTTTTAGTGTAAGGGCTTATTTTTGTGTTCTTAATTTTAGTGATGAACTGCGCCTGGGCCACGAGAAGTCACTGCCGTATAATGATTTTGCAGCTGTGGCTCGTGGTAACGCCGATCATAATATCAGAGCCAGAGAGCCAGAGGATGGGCTTTCAGAAGAGACCCAAGTGAGATGCCTGATCGATCAAGCGACAGACCCCAACGTTCTTGGCAGAGTCTGGGAAGGATGGGAGCCCTGGATGTGAGGAACTGCTCTCTAAAGCCCAGTCTGCCAGGAGGAGCGTCCCCTAACACACAGCTGCAACCAGATCAGAATTTTATGGCCAAAAAGGAAAAAAAAAATCTTAATCACTTTTATCATCATTGGTTAACTAATGTAAAAAATACTTTTTTTGTATTAAAGGTGTATTCAAACAGTGATTTTTTTATTATTATTATTTTTATTTTTTTTGTTATAAGTGGTTCTGCAACAAAGCAGCTTTATTGTCTTCATGTTGAGATCCATGTAGAAAGAACTAGAGAGGCTATGAAGTGTAAAGACTAACTTGAAAGGCACGGAGGTCACTCAGAGGAAAGCACAAATTCATACCCTGCGAACTTAGGGGCATCCTTGTAGTGCAAGTCTGTGCTTTTAGAGACCGTGATGACAGTCAACCGAAACCGTTCTGCAGACGGATGTTATTTGTAATTAAAATGAGAAGATTTTTCTCATCAATAGAAACAGTGAAGCACNTCATGTTGAGATCCATGTAGAAAGAACTAGAGAGGCTATGAAGTGTAAAGACTAACTTGAAAGGCACGGAGGTCACTCAGAGGAAAGCACAAATTCATACCCTGCGAACTTAGGGGCATCCTTGTAGTGCAAGTCTGTGCTTTTAGAGACCGTGATGACAGTCAACCGAAACCGTTCTGCAGACGGATGGTAAAATTAAAGAGAAAATGGCCTGTAGCTTTAGATAACACCACAGTATCCGGATGGTTATTTCATTACTGGGTAATGAGAAGGTAATGGTGAGACCGTGCCAGTTTGTTCCAGCAGATTGTTTTTTAACAATTAGAGGTTATACCCTGTTCGTACCCCTCACGTTGCGTCAATTTGTTCGGCCAAAGCCAAAAGCAGCCGCTGCCGGCGCAGCAGAGCCCTGCAGGCTTCTTGCCATAGCTGCAGCAGTGGAAGGTGTGCCAGATGTGGCCCTTCCTCCCCGGCAGCCACTTTTCGGGTAACCTTGGTGGCGAGTGCAGCGCGGCACAGACAGCAGGGGGGACAGAGAGATCTCTGAAGTATTATGGGTTTTTATTACCCGCAATTCATCATAGGAGATAGTTTCCATTGAGGCTTTTAATATTTATCATAAAAGGTGTAATAAAAAAGAAGTCTTTGCCCTTTCACTGCCTACAGGCTTTCCCGCCTGCCTCTGTGGCGGTGGCAGTCCGGGCGTCCCTGAGGGCCGTGGCTGCCGCTGGCACCAGTCTCACACGAATCTTTCAGCTGGAGAGCAGAGGAATTTGCCTCCTGGATACAACTCCACAAAAAAAGTCAGGATGGGGAAGATTGCTCGCTGAGGCCTAAGGAACAGGGAGGGAGCTTTTTTGCTTCAGGTACTTTCCAGCAACGATTACTATTCGTAACCTTCCTTCTTACTAAATATGCTCAATTCTGTATGTCAGTAGTGCTACGATTCAAGAAATTCAGAATCTTTTTATCAGATTTTATTAATGAGAAATATTGTTTGGCTGTATTTTTGTAGAGGAAATGTCTATTTAAAAATAAACTTTCAGATGTGTACCTCATTTCAAAAGTTAATTTAGGGCACTTTAATCACAGAAAACATCCACATTTACCCATTTCTACAGATGATAATTAATGGACAGTGGGGTTTTTTTGTAAGAGTGTGTGATACAGTCTGTTTTTATATACACCTTGTGTAAGACATCTTGGTGCATTTTGTTCTTTCAATCTCTGGTATCGATAAAGACGGCGGTGTTATGACTAAAGCTTGGTTAGGCGAGGCACGGCTTTCATGTCACTCTACAAATAGAAGAAAGTTAAAGCACAATAAAAAGCTGCATGGAAAGGCGAGGGGACATTTGGAAATGAAGTGACTGGTCGTACGAGGTGTTTAATTGCACTTTTGGCACATACCTCAGATATTTACTGGGTACTTTGACCCGTACTGTGGAGGACAAAGTTTAGGTTTATAGTTTAACGAGGCTCTTCTCGTAGGACTTTTGATACCTTCAGCAACAATAGACGTTTGCGCGCAGCAGGCTTCCTTCCGGCGCTAACCAAGGCTTCCTTGGCCTTTTGGAAGGGGCGGGAGCAGGAACGCAGCCCGGCTCTTCCAGGGGAAGGGGACTGTGGTGAACCCTGCCCTGTGCCCTCTTCCCCCTTTAGTCGCTAGCAAAAGGCCCTCAGCCTGGGGGCAAAAGCCTTTGAGACAGGTGAAAGAATCCCCGAGAGTGCAAAATTGCTTAGAACATGGCCATGACACTTAAAGTAGTTAAAAGCTCAGTTTTGGCACTAAGTACTATAGTTGGAAGCCTCAGCTACATCAGTCCGACAAGCGATGCACTTGTCTAGCTCAAGTGTTGGCCAAGGAGCAAAGCACAAAGTTGCTGGGTTTTCATGAGCAACAGCCTCCAACAGATGTAAATCATGGCTGCTGTCCCCAATCCCGACTGAAGAGTGCTGCTCTCTAAGATGCAGCAGGTGAATGGAAAGGCCAAAGCCAGCCTGTGAAGCAGCAAGGAAAAGACTGAGCCCAGCGACTTCAGGTTTTCATTGTGTCAGTACTTTACGTAGCAGGTTTGTTCGGCTTTCGGAAAAGAATAAGGCGATGTGCGACTCGGAGTCGGAGACTGCTTCAGGTTTCATGATGGAGTACGTCACCCAGAGTACTGCGTCCAGCTCTGGAGCCCTCAGCACAAGAAGGACATGGCCCTGTTGGAGCAGGTCCAGAGGAGGGCCACAAAAATACGATCCAAGGGCTGGAGCACCTCTCCTATGAGGAAAGGCTGAGAGAGTTGGGGTTGTTCAGCCTGGGGAAGAGAAAGCTCTGGGGAGATCTTATTGCAGCCCTTTGGTACTTAAAGGGGGCCTACAGGAAAGATGGGGACAGACTTTTTAGCAAGGCCTCTTGCGACAGGACAAGGGGTAATGGTTTTAAACTAAAGGAGGGTAGATTTAGACTGGATAGAAGGAAAACGTTTTTTACAGTGAGGGTGGTGGAACACTGGAATGGGTTGCCCAGAGAGGTAGTGGAGGCCCCATCCCTGGAAATATTCAAGGTCGGGTTGGATGGGGCTCTGAGCAACCTGATCTAGTTAAAGATGCCCCTGCTCGCTGCAGGGGGGAGTGGAGTAGATGACCTCTAAAGGTCCCTTCCAACCCAAACCACTCTATGATTCTGTTATTCTGATTCTCGTGATGCGAAACAAAACTCAGTAACTGTCCACAAGTACAGCAGAATATTTCCTTCTCAGATTAGGTAACCAGATGTGCACTATATCTGGAAATTCATTAGTTGCATTTACAAAGCTATGTAAACCATTAGCACGTACTCTCAGTAGGTTGTTCGTAGTGTATGGAATAATATTAACGTTTAAGCTAGTCCTTACTATCCCTGTCAATCTTAAAATTTCCCTCTAATGAAAAATAATACTACTGCTAAACCCAGAGGAAAACTCTGCCCTTTGGGCACGGGAAGGAGCCTACGAGCTTGCCATGAGAACAATGAATTAGGTTCATCTTCAGCTGCGGGATAAGGAGTTTCCTGCAGCTCTTCTGGCCTCGCGCTGAAGGGTTTGGCCAGCTGCTTTCCTGAAGTCAGGTAAGCAAGCATCTACGTTTAGAGACACTTCAACGTTTTTCAAAATCGGGCTGTTAAGGATTTATTACCGCTGCTTTAAACCCCTTTTCTTTTCCCTCACAAGTACTGAGGGTGAGGGTCTGCCAAGTCACGTCATTAACACCATGTCCCTCATTTGGAAATTACCTGGGTTTTAAAAATTTCATTTTTAAGCTATGCTGCTTGTAAGAAATGGCAGCTATGCAGAAAGGCTGCACCCTGGCAGCCACCCACGGCGCCGAATGGGGTCACTAGTCTTGCTGGAAAGCTACCGAAGAGCTACACCTTACATTAAACCAACAGTGGCCAGAATAGGGTGTTTAGGGGGGTTTGTTGCAAAAAGTTTTGGGAAGGAGTGGCCGTAAGGGACTGGAAATGATCTGGTTACAGTTTCCACATTAATTACAGCGATTTTTTGGTTTGCTTTTTTGTTTGCTTAGGGGTTGTTTTTTTTTTTCCTTTTTGATGGGACAGGAGAGGTATCATTCCCTCTACCTGTCCATTAAAATCCCAGTAAATTGTACTGTGCAAGATTTCATTTGGTGAGGCAGAAGATGTGGCTGTGAATTTGATCTCACAAATCCTGTCCCTGCTGGAAAGTCAGGCAAAACCTGCATCAGGAAAAGGTTCAGAGCACCCACCGAAGAGCGTGAGAAAACGAGGAGTGCAGGGTCCGAGGCGTTTTGCCGCTGCCTTTCAGGAGCCCGGGTATGTGGGAGATTTAATTCAGCAATTCAGCAGCCGGAGGTGGAGCTGAACAAACCCAGGCCGGGCTGGCACCGCCAGGGCTCAAAGACCTGCAGGAAGCCAGAGCACAGAGTTAGAAGCACTAAAAAGAAAAATCCTTTCATTTACCGGCAAGTTCTTCAGCCGCTGACAGCGGGGTGGCCGCGGGCTGGATCCGTGCAATGGACTGACCCAAGCGAGTACGAGTGACGAGCAAAATACCGCTCCAGCGATTCAAGACACGGGAGGAGGCACGAGCCCTGGCTGAGGTGGGACGAGGGGGTCGGGACGGTCCGTCCAGAGTCATTGCTCTGGCTCACGAGAGCCAACGCCAACCTCAGGGAGGTACCGTCCCTCCCTAGGAAGATGTTGGCAGGTTTTTTGACTCTTCCCAAACAACTTGCACCTCCTCATCCGCCCGGTTCAGCCCCCGGGTGCCGTTCTTGGCTTCTAGCTGCGGAAGGAAACCATCACTGCACTCCTGCTTCTTCTTGGGGGAAGGAGAAAACCAGGCAAGCCTCCTCTCCCTCTTTTTCCCCCCTTGGCAGCTGAGTCTTTGTCACCAGCCAGCCAGCCTTTCCCTGTGAAAGCTGGTGGTGCACCGTGAGGTGCTTCCCCTGGACAAGGCATCCCTCCCGCGGTCCTGCTCCGCAGCCGCCTTGCCCCACCCCATGAATCCCCCAGGAGTCGGCGTCCTGCTGGCACTGTCTCGGTCCCGTACCACCCCAAGAGCAGAGGAGGGCTCCGTGGACTCCTGGGCAGGGCCAGGCCAGCCTCGCCAGGCTCCCAGCCCCGCTGCCCCAAAAAGTCCTGCACATCTGGCTGGGTTGCCAGAGGCGAGCACACCGGGAAGACGGGGAGGATTAAAGCCAGGCTAAAGCATTGCCCCATTTCCTCGTCTTCCCTGGGTGGCCTGGCCCCCATTTATCAGGAAAAACTAGTAAGAAATACAGTGTGTTTTAATTCCTGTCTCTGGATTGCTCAGGGTCCTGGTGCTTCTCTGGGATTCAGAGCCAGCACTCTGGAGTAATTTAGTTTCACCTTTTCTCTGTAAAGGTTTCTTAGAGAAAGGTTTCTTGTCCTGTCTCTCCAGGTGCAAATGCTCCTCTTTTCTTGATTTGGAACAGGAACCTCAAACAGGTTTTAGTGAAAATACTCGGAAATTCAGATGCTTCAAGGTTTCTTACTGCTGTTTAAAACTTACTGGAGCCCAGAGAGAAGCCATGATTCGGTGCGTCAGGTACTCGGCAGCATGGGTGAGGGAATCAAGGGCTTGTCTCTGCTTTACTCTCCATGAAATTATTTATGCAAATGGAGAAGAGATTCAGCTGCCGAGATGCCAGACAAATCCACCCCAGGAAACAGTATGGTGTGGATATAGCCCTGCCTTCAGCCCAGCACCCTGGTAAGCGACAAGGATCACTTCCTCACCTGCTCCTGGATGCTTCGCTGCAGGTGTAGTACCACCCCAGGGCTTCACACCCTGCATGGCACGTGGCGGAACCCTCCGAAACGCGCTCCTGAAATCACACATCTCTGTGAGGCTCAGCAACAAATGCGACCAACTCGCCTGCCAGGGGACGGCTCTCGCCGCTTGGTTTTGGGGGACAGGTGGTGACAGGTCTGACCGTGAGCTCTGAAAATGCCTCCAGGTCCTGACGGCACCGTAAGCAAAGCTGCACCCTCCACAGCAAGGCTTAGGTGTGGCACGAGTGGCTTATTTGGGGGGCTTACACAGGGCCTCCATGCCCAGCAGGTCACCGTTCACCGAGGGATTTTGAGAATCTAATCGCCGTATGGCAGGGTGCCCAGCGGCGGCCAGGTGACCTGGCTGTGCATCGCACCTCTTCTTTTGGGGTAAGACGTTGTGGGCGTTAAATGAGACCGTTGGGGCCGGTGCGGTTGCACAGCAACACCGTCTGATGCCCGGCTGCCCTTTGGGGCTAAGGACTTCAGCGAGCTGAAAGCATAACGCGGCTGCACGTACAAGCAGCTAAATGAGATGTTTTCCAAGACAAATTATAATTTTACGGCTACGACAGATGAGACGTATCGCCTTCCAGCAATCAACAGACCCTGTCACAGAGCAAGGGGGGAGAGAGAGAACGGGTGTCAGTGCTTTTTATTTGTGAACTACCTTCCCATGCTTCATGCACCCGCCTCTCTACGCTTCATACAGAGAAAAAAGGTCCAGGAGCACCACACAACGGTCGCAGTTCCCTGCCGGACAACCCGGCCAAGGGCAGGTGGCGTGCAGTCACGCGCCGTGAATGCACCCCAGTGCCGGAGGGCGGAAAGTAACAACACGCAGAACTGGTTTCAGGCCATATTATTTTTTGATGGTGTGGAAAAAGAAAATTTTTTGCACCACATAAAAAAAAAAAGGAAAAATTTTTGCACCACCCCCCCAAAGAAAAAAACAAAAAAAGCAACCACTTTTGTGGCACTGTCAAGTTCAGTGCTTAATGCTCGTGGAGAGAGGGGTGGCATGATCAAGCCCCTGAAGAGCAAAGCAAATCAAGCTTGTTTAAACACAACATCCCTGTGGGGTTAGCTGCAACACTGGAGTCAAAAGCAAAGCAAAGCAAAGCAAAGCAAAGCCCGGCCGTGCGAAACCTCACCTGCCAGATGCAAAACCTCACCTGCCAGGCAGAGCACACTTACCCTGATCCCACAAGCCTTCCCACGAGGAGTTTACGGCCGAAAGGCGAGCGTGTACCGGTCCCGTCCCAACTATTTATGTTAAAATACACACCCTTTGATAAACAGCTGCGTTACTGCAACAGCTGCGGTAGCGGCAGATGGAGCCCTGCCCGGAGCGAGGCAGCAGGCCCGGCCGCCCAAGGGCCGGCATGACCGGCACGTACCCACGGGCCCCAAAAAGCCACCTCTGCGCGGCACAGCGCAGCGTCAACTGGAGCGCTGGGCTGAAAAGTCAGCGGCTGGGCTGGTCCCACCTAAGCGTCGTAAATCTAGCCAGGTCTCCAGGGGAGGGAGGGGGGGGGATTAAAAATGGCAAAAAACACCGAAAAGAAATCTTAAAACAGAGTTTTCTGAAGGGGGCGGGGGGGTGTGTGTGTGTCTGGGTGGTTTTCTTTTGCAAAACGGAGCACCCCGGGGGTGAAGGCAGGGGTTTTAGAATGGTTTTATGCAACTGGAAAACATAGCATTTCACATGTACGAAATGAAAATATCCTCATTTCTCTGATACTTGCCAATTTAATAGTAGTAGTTTATTGGATGCGGGGCG
>VZTL01023638.1:0-10085 GCA_013400535.1 Scopus umbretta | reverse complement strand
CTACAGGCTAGGGGAAGAGTGGCTGGAAAGCTGCCCTGCAGAAAAGGACCTGGGGGTAATGGTTGACAGACGGCTGAATATGAGCCAGCAGTGTGCCCAGGTGGCCAAGAAGGCCAACGGCATCCTGGCTTGTATCAGGAATAGTGTGGGCAGCAGGAGCAGGGAAGTGATGGTGCCCCCTGTACTCGGCACTGGTGAGGCCGCACCTCGAATCCTGTGTTGTTTTGGGCCCCTCACTACAAGAAGGACATTGAGGTGCTGGAGCATGTCCAGAGGAGGGCAACGAAGCTGGTGAAGGGCCTGGAGAACAAGCCTTATGAGGAGCGGCTGAGGGAACTGGGGTTGTTGAGTCTGGAGAAGAGGAGGCTGAGGGGAGACCTTATCACTCTCTACAACTTCCTGAAAGGAGGGTGTAGTGAGGGGGGTCTTGGTCTCTTTACCCAAGTAACCAGTGATAGGACGAGGGGTAATGGCCTCAAGTTGCATCAGGGGAGGTTTAGATTGGGTATTAGGAAAAATGTCTTTACTGAGAGAGTGGTGAGGCATTGGAACAGGCTGTCCAGGGAGGTGGTGGAGTCCCGATCCCTGGAGGTGTTCAAAAAACGTGTATATGTGGCACTTCGAGACATGGTTTAGTAGACATGGTGTTTTGTGTTGATGGTTGGACTAGATGATCTCAGAGGTCTTTTCCAACCTTAACGATTGGACAATTCTACGATTTTTACAGAATGGCCTTTTTGGTAGCTGAAGAATATTTATTTCTTGCATTCCTCTTTTCCCTCCAATCCCCCCTCCACTTTTTTCAAGTCTAAACAGGCACAGTTGTTCAATCTCTTTTCCCTGGCGCATTTTATCCCTGATCATCATCATTTTCCTCTTCCAGAGTCTCTCCAGCACAGCCACACCCTTCTTGGAAGTGCCCTAAACTGGATAGAGACTGACCTTGGCAGCGCAGAGTAGAATGGAGGACCCATGCTGGGTGCTTTTAGGCTATTGTGGTGTCTGTACATCTCAGAAAGCCTTTTTTCCTGTAGTCTAACTTATTTGCAGCTCTGCTTACACTACCAGCAAAGTTAATGTTGAGTAAGATGGTAAAAAGACTAAATCACTGATCCATGTTTTAATAAAACTTCTAACATACACATTTCGGCCACCAGAAATTCTGCTTGCTGTTATAGGTTATTTCACCTGAGGCAGTGGTCAAAGCCCTACTGGAGAAGTTCCTGCAGCAGCACAAGACTTATGTCCATCACGTTTGCCAGTGTAGCTATTTGGGCAAGCCCTTTCAAGTGTGATAAAGTCCACAGTGTCTCAGAGTAATAGCTTCTCTATTTATAAGATGAGAGCTGAAAATGAAGACAAATGTTAATGGAGTGGCTCAATCAATACCTCATCCATCAGGTGGACAGTTTCCATTGAAATTTGTTACTGTAACAGCATGTTATTGATGAACTACTAATAATGTAAAAGAACATTGGCAACATAGACTATGTCTTGCTTGACACCACCTCCCCTGCTTTCATTGCGAAGTGCAAAAGCAATGGTAAAGAGCAGCACGGCGACTGGATGTGCTCTCTGAATGTTTACGAGGGAATTGGGAAGTGTTTGTGTTCGATGAGGCTATCAATCCACATACAAAAGCTGAACCTCCAGCCTGCCAAAGAGATGACCGCCTCCAGCCACATTATTATTTACGGAGAATTATTATTCTTATTTAGTGAAATAAGTTGTTTCAATAGTTTGACATAGAATTTAAGTTACTAGAGGCATAACTGGTAATTTTTCATTTAATCTTTGAGATCTAATTTGGCCCAGCTGCACTGCTGGCTTGATAGCCTCTTTAAATTCCTTCATCATGTGGCTACTACCCTCTAAAGCCACTGTCTGCTCATGGCCAGCTTCCAGGAAACAGGTTATGTCAAATCTCTTTGAGAGGGAAGCTCCTTTGTTGAACATACAGATAGTCCAGTAACAGGGATTACCTACCTCTATGAATTTGGCCTCAGGAATTGCCAGGACATGATGATGCCCATACTCCTGAAATCACCCTTTCCCAAACTTTTGAGAGCCAGGCATCCATCATGAAGATGGTATCAGTCTATGGGCTTTGCAATCCAGCACTCAAAGCTATGCAAAAGGAGCAGCCACTTTGTAAAGATTATATAGATTCTTTCTGTACATTATTTCTGTTCTACATGCTTTGGACATTGTGAAAGTCTTACCAAGGCATTGCTGGCGGTCTCTGACATTCATTGCATAAATTACCTATTTCACACCTCACAACTATCATCTTGGGCTTCTGAGCCCAATGGTCAACACCACTGCATCGATCTGACTCAAATCCTGTTCTCAGGAGTTCCTCTGTAACCACAACAGGAACTGCCTCCACGTTCCCCTGTGAAAGCTGAGAAGAAGTATAGGGCTGGTTCTTCCCGCAAGCGCTTTCCTGTACCCCGCTGGAAGCATCCTGGGAAACACAACGTTAAGCAAGCAGCAACCAAAAAAAGGTGCAAAGAATATTCCCAATGTTTATTATGTATTAAAAATACCGCAAATAAGCCATACAGTTCATTTCACAGTAACCTAAACAACATCTTTCAAGAACTTGAGAAGTCAACAAAGAACAGTGCGGTTCCAACAGTGACAACAGTTACCTTAATGCTGTGGGTCCCTCTTTCTTTGCCAGCGATTCTTTCCTGTTTACAGTGGGAACAACACTAGATATGCTTTAGTATCTTATTTACTGAGGAGAACTCCTTTTCACCTGCACTGCTCCCACAAGCACACCACTTCTGGGAGGTGCTGTTTCTAGGAATTCTTCTTCTAACATAGCCACGGATCTGGCTAGCACAGGCTGAGGTGGGCATGATGTGCATGACCTAATTCCAAGGTATCCGTGTGCAGACCCCTTTACCAAATCTTTGGATAAAGTTCAAAAGTAAACTTGAAAAGGAGGGGTATTAGAAATTCTTTCCAAAAAGACAGAAAATCAAGAAAGCTCCACGAGAAAGTATTTTTTAAATTAATCTACCAGAATTATGACACTTTTTCCTCACTCTCAGCCAGTTCCTAGAAGGATCCTTTGATACCAGGGCCCCAGGCAGACACCCGGTGACAACAATGGTGACAAGAATCAGGCACCAAGTCCTGAATACGTAACAACAGTTTAGGTCACTGTCAGCTGTGTGAAAACTTGGAAATGTATACACCTTAGAAGCAATTCTGCTGATTTCATGGTGATTTTCCCCCTTGTGTGTATTGGAGTGTATTATTATTGTTAGCATGCTTGCTATACATGGAACACGAGAGGTGCAATTTTAGTCCTTCTCTTTCTTTATTCAAATTCGTGATCATTTTTACGGAAGATCCTGTATCACAGACAAATTGTGCCTTTCCAGGAAAGACACAGCCTCCTCATGTAAACAGCCCAAAAATATAACAAAAATAATACTGTACCCTATTGAAACTAATCCCATCATTCAGATGGCCCTTCCAAGCACTGTCTTCTACGCCAGCAACTGAAGATGCTGGCAAAGAAGCCTGTGATCACAAAGAACAAATCTTTCCAGCTACATGGTGGAAGACCTCTCTTATGTCTTAGCCCCAAGCAATGCCACTTACCTAAAACCTTCCTTTCAGGTGGTTCAACTCACCCCTTGTTAGCTCCTCGGTACAGATTAAGGACTCGCAGAAATACACTACAGCTCAACTGACACCTGGTAAACTGACCACATGGCTGAGTCCCAGACCGCAGGAAAGGATCAGTTGCTTCAAACCTGGTCCACACTTAAGTTTACTGGTCTAAACAGTTTAAGATACGGGTGTAGTTTTGTTCATTTGTTTCTTAAACCAAAACATACCAGTAAAATTCTCAGTGTGTACAGCAGTACGCTTTTTGTACCAGAACAGCTGTAGCCCTTCTGTGTGGGTTATCTAGTGTCGTAGCGTGAAACGCCTTCATGCCATTAAAAATGTGCCCATGCTAACGAGGCTGTAGTGCCTTAGGTACACCACTGCAGTTACAGCGGTAAAACCTTATAGAGAAGATGAGCCCTTAGAAACTCAACCCCCAACTAAACTCATGTTTTCTTAAAACAAAATTTAAAAAAAAAACACTATACAAAAGAGAAATAAAGGAAATAAGCAGAACTGTCTCTATTATTAAAGTATTCTTATTCTCTTTGGAGGTATCAAATTGCTTTTAAAAAGAGTAAAAAACTGGGCATACAAAAGCTATTCTCCTTAATCCATTATTTGCACAAGGAGCATTGCTGCCTAAACTTTTTCGTGTATTTTTTCTACTTTCACAAACAACCTTTCCAGATCATTCCTCAGGTCATCTATTGAGCTCTTCACAGATTCCAAGTTGTTCTCATTATTCTCAATTTTCACTGAGTAGGAGACTAAACTATCCACCGCAGTCCTTATCATTTTCAAATCGGAATCAACCTGGCTGACAGAGGATCTCAGTTCATCTACAGAGCCTTCCACAGAAGAAAATTTTTCAAGATAGCCTTGAGAATGTGCTTGACTTGTCTGAAGACTTCCTTGATCCAGCAAAGTACTAATTTGCTTCTGGACATCTTGAAGAGCACCGGAGGATGGCAGGTCACTGATGCTTCTCCTCAAGTTTTCCACATCATTGTACAGTGAGGTCTGTGATTCACCAAGATTTTTCAGAACGTCTGTGACTGAAGTTACATCCATATCTGAGATTCCCTGAAGAGCAGTAATGCTTTGTTCTAGGGTACTGAGCTTATTCTCATATTCTGCCTCCTTAGAAAGGAAAGATTGCAACTTTTCACTGTTTTGAGCAGCAACAGAATTTAGAGACTCCAGGCTGTCTTCTATGTGTCTCAATCGAGACTCCAGTCCTTCACTGTTCTTCCCAAAAGTTTCTAATGCTTTTCTGAAAAGTTCATTTTCTTCCCATTTTTTGAGGTCAGCTTTAACTTGCAGTAAATCTTCATCGAGTCTTTTAATGTCACCAGGGAGCTGCATAATGGAATCCTCAGCTCTCAGAACTTTTTCTTGTAAAGCTTTTAATGAAAGGTGTTCAGTGTCCGCAGCCTCTTTGAATTTCTCATGTTCTTGTTTGAGGTTGACTAGCTCTTTCACTTCAGTATATACATCAGACTCCATGGAGTCTATTGTACTCTTCAAGGTCTCTATGTCCTTTTCTTTGGTTTTCATGGATGCTTGCATCTCATCAAAAGCATCTCTTAGCACCTTAATTTCATGTTTATACACATCTGCCTCTTCTAGTGAATCAACCTTTGCTTTCATATTGTTGATTTCATCTTGGCTCCTTTGCTGGACTTCAGTGAATACAGCAATGTTATCATTTATAGACTTGGTTAGTTCTGTTAGTCTCTCTTCCACTGTGTTTTCCAGGGATGTGAAGTCTCGTTCCCTTGCATCCTTCACCATGTGGATGCCGTCAGACAAGTCTTTCAAAATTTCATTTTGCAGCTTCTGAAGCACTTCACTGATCCGATTTATTTCACTCTCACCTTGTTTAACAGCCTTCTCAGTAACCTCCTGCTTCTGCTGAGCAATTTTCATCCTGGATTCAAATTCTCCAAACGTGGCTTGAAGGGAACGCACCTAAAACAGAAATCCACATGGTTAATACTTACAATTTCATCCTTACCTACATCCTTACCCTTTGTGTCTAAGGTCCTTAAGGCCCTTGTTACCATATGAAATGATCACCTTGCAATCCTTCATGCTCCCTATGTGAGGTGAACCCTATGGCATACAGATACAGAAGGCACAAAAAGCCCAACATCTAAAGCCCTACAGCTCTATATACATACATCTTCTGCTGAGGATCCTTGGCCTCACTGACCTGCCACAGACAATCCAGGAAATCCATGGCAGTGAAAATCAAACTCTACTCTCCAGAGTTTGCATGCAGACCCCTGAGCCATCCCTCCCAGATATGATTCCTGGCTCTACACGCCACAAGTCCATACGGGAGGAAAGTAAGTGGGAAAAAAAACCCTAAAGAACAGCTGACATCCGCTTCTGAATACAGAAAAGCTGAGATTAGACTTTAGCAGGCAATCAGACCCAAGGCCAATTCCTGAACATGAAAGAAGGTTCAAAGTAGACAAGACAGAGTAACAGGAAAAATAAGGGGGAAAGGGGAACTGGGGAATGGGAATAATAATCATAACATTTTGCTGCTCCTAGACACCAATGGAGAGACAGATTTTTCTTGCTAACTATTTTTTAAGATTAAAAAAACACAGAAAGGCTTTAAAGTTCAAAATACTTAGTAACTCATTATTCATGCACATGCATACACCCACATGCTCTTTGTGAACAGGGGCACGTGTATGGACACAGGCAGAGAACAAAGCCATAGCAGCTGCCAAGCAGACTGACTTGCATCTACCTCAGGTTAATACTCACAGAAAGTTGCTACCACTGGATCAGGCGTGCTATTGAGCTTCCCAGTTACAAAAAATACAGTTGGTTTTAGTAGCAGCAATAGGGAAAAGGTCAAGGGGTGGCTACCACATTCGTTTACTCTCACATTTAAAGGTAAGATCCAGGCACACCAAGGGGGAAGCATACGTTACTTAATTTTGAGGCCGAGCAGAGTATCAGTCTCAAGACCACAGAGAAATCTGTTTGTGCTTGTGTGGGCTGTATTTTTTTAAACTGTGTAAAGCAATGCAAGAACTCCCACTGGCTGCAATGGTAATCCATCATGTAGAAAATACCTCAAGGCTTTGGCAGTATGGCAAATGCCGAGTAATGTATGTTGCCTTGCTTCATGCTACTCCCTACGTCTGAAGGGTATATTAATCAGTCATGCCACATGGGCTGCCATGTTTACTGATTAGATACACAGCTGGAGGGGTGGTTTTATTTTATAAATAGAAGGAAGTATATTTTATATGTTCTTGGAAAGAAATATAGAGAGCTTCCTTTTTATTTTTCCTTTTTCACTGAAGGAGGCTCCAGCAGTTCCCAGTCAGCCTCTGAACCTAGAAATTAACCTCAGAAGACCTTACAGACTTACTAATTAGAAATTAAGTTATTCACATGTATTTTTGCAAGACTAAATCCCAGGCCAAATCCTCCTTGGTTTTCATGGAAGTCTACACTGTGGAAGGATTTTAGATTTTGGCCACAAGACTTGCCCTTGCTCCAACAGATCCCCGCAGTTTGAAGAATGCCCATAAAGATTACTTCCTTTTCCTTCCTCTTATGTAAAAAGGTCTGTAATGACTTTCCATTCTCTACACTTTCCATTCTCTAGTGCTCACATACAAAACTAGAAATAAGCCGGGGTGTGAGGGAGCAGGTAGTACTACCAGATGTATTGCAGCAGGACACCAGCCATTATACTGACTTACAACCTCGATTTCATTACGTCTTAGCTGTCATTCATTCTGATTTTTTTCCATAGCTTTTTCTGTATCGTTAGAAATGGACTTCAGAAATCTAGGAGGAGGGCACAAGAAAGTTCTCCTCCTCCTCCTCCTCTTATGACAGAATTTGTCTTTCTTTGACACATTCTGACCACATCACCATATTCATGATTGCAATTAACCATCTTCAAATGTTAGTCTAAGAAACGGCATCAAAAATGCCCGGAGAACCCTCCAGAGGGCCAGGAGGTCTTCAGTGCTGTAGGCCTGACAGAGAGGGATCCCCCCCTCCGCAGTGGAAGTACTTTATACCTGCTCCTTGGGCAACACTCATGGTGTAACTTGAAGCTATCTTCCTAAGCTTCAGGCTGGGACAGCTACTTGAAGATCAGAGCGCTCTGACATAATAAAGTGGATCGAGGTCTTCAGATAAGACCAGCTTCTAATTTGATCTGTCCTAACCAAGACCCACCAGGACCCAAATCAAACCCCTTGCACAAGAGGGGTAAAACTCAGAACTTCAAAGTAACAGTTCATATTCACTACACAGTTGGTTTGTGTGTACACCTATGTGTGTGTTTGCCTGTTTGGTGTTTATGGCTGGTTAAGGTTTGAAACTGTAGCCCTTGAGAGGTTCAACATCTTAAGTAGCACAAAAAAAAATAAGTCTATAGCTAACAACTAAGTCTTCTCTAACCGGTCATACTATCTTGCGTTCAAACACCAAACGACCTTGGCCTCTCTGAGAATTGTGCTATAGTAAAGACTAAACTTCCACATCATTTCCTTTCTCCTCCTACTGCTGATGTGTAAAGCAGATGAGTTTATATAACGCTTACTCCTGACAGGAGCTCTCTGCAGTAAAAGACTGAAGGGGAAAGCCAGTTCCACACAGCAGCCTGCGCTGACGGCACTCCAAAAGGACAACGCAGGACCCTACGCTTTTGTAAAGCAATGAAATACAGCCTGGTCTCCTCTCCCTGAAGTACATTCTTCCATAAAGACAACACCAAATCGCAGCAAGCAATGCTTCCAAGGGTTACACTGAAACTGCGTGATCTCTTCCCCTGACTTTTATTCTTGCACTGCTGTATGTATGTGTAATATCAGCCATCTGCTATATACAGGCAAGCAGTTTCAGTTCTCTTTGAAACAAACTATTTATAAGCTTCTCTCCCAGAACATGTAGCATATACCTAGGATTTTCTGCAACAGCACGGAGATGGAGGCAGCAAATTGTACCCATTCCTATGCTTGCACATACATCTGAGTTCTATACTTATGTATTGTAATCGTACATCCTGTATGTCCTGGCGTGCAAGGTCCTCCTTCAAACAAAGAGACTGTAAAAATGCCTTAAAAACTAGGAAAAAACAACAAACCCTTGCGAGTTCAAATCACAGCCCAGTCATCAGCAAGTTAAAAAGCCAGGATTTAAAATTAGCTTCAGAAATGACGCTATGGCTCTGCACTTTACAACCCTTTCCCCCCCTCATACAAGTCTTCCTTTTCCTCCTCCTTGGAAGGGAGAGGAAACACCAAGACTGACCCTACAAACTCCACGTGTGCAGGCTGCCACGCTGCTGGGAGTGCCATGGAACGACCGGAGGATCTCTGCCAGCACCCGTCCCACTGCCCTGTTCCCCCACCACCGGCCAGAGCCCAGGCTCACAGGGAACATGGGCAATCCGTACGGCTCACTGCGCAGCAAGCAGTCAAGCCGAGACAAGAACTTCCTTTTCTTTGATCTGATCCAGTCATAACTTTACATACTGCTTTCCAACCAATTTACCTACTCCCTAGACAGATGCCCAACTGTATGTTGATGATATTCCTTCACATAGGCCATTTTTTAAAGGTTTTAGGCACCCTAAGGCATATCCAGATGGACAGTGCCGTTTGTGAAACTCTAGCTCAGGGGCTAATAAGGCCCGAGTGAAAAAAAATGAGGCGAGAAATGAGCACTTTTTTCACTTCGTTTGAGCCACACCCTTTGCCAACAACTTCAGAGCTCAACTTCAGCGGTCCTGGACTGCCACGGACACCGCGAGTCTCGCTCCCTCGGCCAGCGGCAGCAGCAGGAACGTGGAAGGCAGGGTACAGCAGGAGCAGCGTTTTTGGCACGGCCTCTGCTGTTCGGTGAAGCTGGCTCAGGTTTTATTTTCTAATGCGCGCAGGGACGTCGAGGCGTCGGACGGCCGTGCCGCACCACCTCCCTTGGCGCGCGCACCTGCCCGCTCGACGCGGCCACAAAGAGCAGCCCATCTGCCAGGCTCGGTTTTACGTGATTTGCGAGAGTCGGAGATAGAAAATTACCGCCAGCGGGCTCTCAAAAGAGCAGCTCTGCGCTTCTGCCAACACGTAAGCGTGCTGACTGCATTACATAAAATGGCTTCGCGCCCAAGCCCTGGAAGAGCAAGCTGGGCAAAGAGCTGTCCCGGGGGCCGCCCGCCGCGGGGTCCCGCCCCGGCCCGGCCCCGCTCTGCGCGGCCTGCCAGGGGGTTTCTCGCTTTACCGGAGCCACGTTTGCAGGCGCTGGGGAAACCGCGGCCCAGGCTCGGTTTGTCTCTCTAACGCCATGAAAGCATCTTTACGGAGGGAGCACGGAGCGGGAGAGGCGGGGGAAGGGGACACGTTTGCTTCCCCGCAAGCCGGCTGCTCATTTCAGGGGTGAGCTCCCCCGTCCGCCCTCCAGCA
>VZTL01023637.1:7995-38493 GCA_013400535.1 Scopus umbretta | reverse complement strand
CAAGCACCAGGCTGCAGGGAGGTAGTGAATATTTTCCCCAGTGTACATTCTCCTGTTACACCTTTCCTTTAGGATTTGGTGATGACATCAGTGCCTTTTATAGAACGGGGCAGTAGTTAAGCACTTTGATGGGCTTCAGGGTCCCCCCTTCACAAGTTCAGGGGCCTTCTCAGGTTTATGGATTCACATCTGACCTTTCCCGCTTCCCAGAACAGCATCCTTTAATCACCAAGCTCTAGGCTACAGAGGACAAGTGGGTCCTCCCCACCCTTCCAGTGCTGTGTGGAATATATGGGTTTTTTATATCCTTCCAAAAATGGGCGAGAAAGGGAGTCATGATTATCCATTTTACATTAAACAGTTACTGGAGCTGACATTTGAGCGTACAACAAAAAAACAACAGATGGATATTGACAGATGGAGGAGCATGAAGAAACAATGAGACATCTTCAACCACTCTTCTCTGCTTCTGAAACATGTTATTGTTTCCCCTACCATCTCTCTTGACCCCAGCCCCGTTTTCAAGTGCCACTCCATATGCTTCCTTTCTTTGCCTCCATATGTCTTAAACATATAAAAAAAAAAATAAAAAAAAATTCCCACTTCTTCTGGTCCTACTCAGCCAATTTTCTCCCTCTGTAAAATCTGCTCTCTGTTCCCTCTCATCCGTAGAAATGGTTTACGGCATTACCAGCAAAGTCACCAGCGGGCTCTTCCTCCCTTCCGTTTTAGGGTGACTGCACACCCTCCCTTCCTGAAAACCACCTGTTCTCCAGCTTTCAGAAACGCCATAAGCTTCTTGTTTTCCTCCATTCCCATGCCATGACACACTTCCACATCTTCAACTACCCTTTACAAACTCAGCAATTTAACTTCTTCATTTCCACTCTGCTTTGCTAACAGCTTGCCTTTACCTCGCCAGCTGAACTTCCTCAATATCCCCCTGCAGAAAGAAAACCACATGCCAACAAACTGCAAAACTCAAGCACTTTCATTAAGTTCCTTCTCTTTCTTGATGCTCGTTAAACTCGAAAATTTATCCTCTATTTCTGACTTACTGTTTCTTATCCAACTTTTTCCACTGCTACTCAGTCTTAAAATTCACAATAGTATTTTCTCCAATATCTCCAACAAACAAGTGTGCCAGCACTTCTTAAGTTATAGATAAGCAATACGTTCTTTTTTGGCTCCTGACATTTTACCTAAACCCATTTCTATCTTACCTTTCACTTGGATCATATCCCATTCTTCAACTTCTTTTGCTGACCTTCCTATTAAATTTAAATTCTTTCCCTCCTGTCTTCCTGGACATGCACATCTTAGTGTCTTTCTATATCTCCTTCTAATACACTTCATCTGCAGAAACACTTCACCACTTTCAAAGACCCCATCTTGTCTTTTCTTTCCCTATTCTTGGAACTGATCCATTGGCCTAATCCATCTAATTTTCTTTGGCTCTTCTTCGAGAAGAGCTATAAATCCTACCTTCCCCGCTCTCAATATTATAAATTACTAATAAAGATTAACAGAGGCATTAGCCAGATGCAGGCAAACTTCACTGCTTGTTTATTTATATTTCATTGTTTGTTTGAAAATGTTGTTTGTAATTATAAGCTGTGATAAGACCTTTGCCTCTTCTGATGCACCTGTAAGTACCTGGCACGTTTTGAAATTTGTATAAATTACACTGAAAATGTCATGAAATTGAACTAACGTTGAAAGCTTTGCAAAATTCGCCTCCACCAAATTGTGGCGTCTGAATTCAATGCTTCATTTGGAGCCTGGCACTCAATATCGTTACAGTGAAAGGTGAAATAAAGAAGAGTAGTATGAACATTTCGCATACCTGCTATTCACCATCTGTTCTTCTCTGTGACAGAATGATACAGCTTCTCTTTGCAGAGCGGCCCTTGACTTGATGGAAAAGAGAGAACAGCATTTTTTATTACGCACCACAGAAATATTTTTATTTTGTTCTTAAGAACCAAATAAAACAAATAAACTTAATATGTCTTAGCGGGCTGTGATGCTATATTAGAGGACTTCTAACTTCAGAAGCATAAATTACTATGCCGTTACCAGGAAATCATGGTGCTACCTTAACCGCAAGGCACCACCAATAACTCCCCCCTTCTTGGAGTCTTTTCATACTTCATCTGGATTACGGGCCCTGAAAGGTGAAGCCACAAGCACTGGAAGTTATCCTAAAAACGTGCTGAGGTTTTCACGTAATCAAGGTCTGAATCATTATGAAAAAAGGTGCCACTACAAGCTTTGCAATAATTCCACAAACATTCGCAAAACTGAGAGTGAAAGACAGCACGGGCACAGGCATCTTTGTCGAGCGACACCCGGGCTGGGTCATGGTGAGAAAGTTGCTGTACCGTACAGTGTCCATCCATACCCCTGCTTCCCTTAGCACGGGAGTAAGAAATGAGTGCAAAACTGGTTGTGCGAAAATTGGCTGCGGCTGTCATTTCTCCTGCCTTTTTAAAGTGAATTCTCACTTGGGGCACAGCCCTCTCCTTCCTCCTACCTCTGCCACCCCCTTTCTGGGGAGCAAGGCTGCCCCGGCAGTGGTACATCGCCTCTTGCTCTCCTCGCGGGCGGCTTCTGCTCCGGGGTCAGCAGTGGCCGCGGGATGCTAGCAGGTAAGGCTGTCCCCTCGGAGTTCATATTGCTTTGGAAAAAAAAAAACCAAAAAACCAAACCACCCTAATAATCAGGGCATGGGAAGGGTTAACATTTTAGACCCAGGCAGTCGCCTGCTGATGGGGTAATGAGTAAGCAATGCAGCTGAATGTCAATATCTCGGTGTGAACTCGGGTAACCCAGCTGAGCCCTGCGCAGGGGGGGGGCTGGCGGAGGTAATCAGCTTGACCCCCCCGACCTTCCCCAGCCCGCTCGGGGTCCTGCACCCCAAGCCTGTTTGCGTATGGCTGCTACGTGCTGCTTGCCGGAGTGTGAAAGCCTTTTGTAACAACGGGGTCTGAGTCAGCTGTCGGGGGGTAATATAATATACCTTAGTCAATAGCTATATGTTGCACAATATACGATGTGGCAGTTCCTTTCTAACTCGGGGAGCCTCCCAGTCTTTTTAGGATTTCCAGGAAGAGCTGTGGCATCTGACCTTCAACTGTTATTAACAGAAATCAGAGATTGTATAACAGTCTGTCATAGAGCTTTGCATTTCTTAGTGGAGTTACGTTTCACCAAATGCCTCCACATTTCTGAGCTTCACAGGTTCTTTATTCCTTTACTTGTTTATCCTCTGGTAAGCATTTATTAATAGAGAGACTTATTCCTTTACTGTACTTGTTTATCTTTCAGGGGTTTTGTTTTGTTTTTCAATTTAGAAGCAGAAGGGTCTCCCACGCATTTCACATTTCTAACTGCGGGTGAAGTCACTGCATGGTTTTGATAGCAATCTTCCAGCTGTCCGTTTTCACCCTGGAATCCCTCCCTTTGGCTGATTTTCTGCATTATCGCCATAGTTTTTGACTAAGACTATTCATCCACCTGTCCCCCTGTGAAAGCGGCTAGATTTGGTTTGTGTAAAAGGGGAGTAAGACGGTATGAACTGTAAGTCTGCTATTAATCCCGTTAATAAGGGATTAAAGTGAAGCCCTGTGAGTGGGAAAGGCTGATTTGATTGTTTGGGACTATAACTTAGCTCTCCCTCATGAAAGCAGTGTTTGCTGTGCATCGCATTTTGCGATTTGCATATTTGGTCTCTGAGGAAATCAAGGTTAAATATAGCAAGGAGATTCTGCTGGCTTAAACTGGTAGCACAACTATGCTCCTTCAGCCTGGCAGTCCCTCGGAGAGCAGAAGAAGGAACCCTGTCTGTTCTTGCCTGGCAGTAACTGCATCCTATAATACTACTTATATTGTTAGCTTATGCTTTGCCTCTGACCTTTACATGCACTTTGCTGATGTACCAGATAGGCTGTGTGCCTTATTTTAGAAGGAAAGAAGCAACAGAGGAACTGGACTAAAATAAATATCTTGCCACTGCTATTTTCAGTAAAAGACTTACCAAAGCAACAGCGACGGAAAGCTGAACAGCACCATATATTCCCCATGTGAGGCATCATATAGAGCAACATCAATCTCATAAAAAAAAAAAAAAAAAGTTGATGCTGTCTCCGTGTTAGAGCTTAGCATTCTGCTTCCTCCTCAGCCTTAAAAGAAGGCCTATAAATTATTAATACTAACATCAGTGTGAGACAACAGATGGTAAAGATTACTTGGAAAAAGTCTTCACATTAACATATTACGGCTGTAGTTTCACAGCACGTTGGGACGGTTTCCTGCTGCTGCCAGCCAGCCTGGCCCTGGGAGAAACCTTGCAGCAGAGGGGAATCCTTAGGCAGCAGCAGAAAGGTCCTGCCCTGGTTCAGCTGTACAGGTACGGTGACCCAGCCACCATGGCAGAGAGGGGCAGTTGTGTGTCATGGCACCCCTCCGACACTGCACCGGCCCGTGAGGGTCCTGGCATCTGCTACACCAGGGACGAGGCCAGGAAAGAATAAGCTCAGAGTTAGGAAAACCCTCAGGTAGCTGAACAATGCTTTCCTTGCTGAGATGCTTCCAGGTGGGATCGGTTGCGTTGCGTGCTCTGAAAAATAAGAAATACACATTTATCAGTTTTGAACTGTTCTTGAGCCAATGTTGGTAATGAGACACGAAGTATTCACTGATATATATGTGCATTATCCAAAAATCTTGCAAGCAATGAAATTATTTTCATGTTCTCTGGAATGGGTTACCTCAGCTTTTTCCAGTTTACAAACATATTAAAGCTGGTATCAACAAGTAAATGAGAAATTTCTTTTAAAAGGGTAAGGGTATTGCGTTGTCTCGCTAGGTAGCACTTGTTACAGCAGACCATGACCTTTGCTCTTGTTTTGTCTATGACCCTCCTGCCCATCGCTCTCCTCACACCATTTTTGGAGATAACTCTGTGTCAGAACCCCTGACACTGAAGGAATTTATCCAGCCTTTTGGGGACTTATACAGGAGAAGTTTTCTCATGGCCCATTACTTCGACAAATGCATATGCCATGTGACTCTTTCACTGTGATTAAATCATGACTTAAAACATAATTCTCACATTCCTACATCCTCTGGGTGTCGTGGAAAATTTTCCACAAAGCCTAAATAACGAAACTGTAAGCAAGCACCCTACTGTTCTTGGACTTACAGCGGTGGGCCCAGGTGTGGCTCTGTAAAATGAGCTGGAACTGGCTCTTCATTTATCAGCTTATTGGAATCTTCTGTTCTCAAGTGATGGGCAGTGTGTGGGTGAGGGCATGAAGTGATTGCCGGAAAATGCCTTCAACGACATTGTTGCTATGCTATTTCCATAATGAGTACCAAAGCCTTGGCTAAGCAGCTTTTGATTCATACCTCATTATTTTCATAAACTAGCAATATCTATTTTACTGAACAAATATGATTATCCCCTTCATGGTTTTGTCACACTGCCTCACAGAATCCTTTGTTGCGTTGGCTCTCACCAGTCATGATTAAGCGAAAATGTCTGTGTTTGCACAGCTGCCAATCCAAAATGGTCACAGTGAAACTGTTGCTTAGACCCCGTGCCACAATGTCAGTGCATCCAGACTTCACCTGCAGGGACTTCTGGCTTCACATTCAGCTTGACATGACGACTTGGAAAGTTAGGTGCTCTGTAGAGGTTTGCTCGTGGATGAGTGATTTTGCAATTTATCACAATCCTGAGATGCCACCCTGGAAGCAGGTGGTGGCTCTTGAAATTTTCTGATTTGGGAATGAGATGCTGGAAGAGCTCTTTGAAGATGCCTGATGTCACAGAGTCATAAAATGATGATTTCTATCTGTGATATTTTTTTAATCATTTAATATTACAGTTAACAGGTTCTTTGAACAAAGGCCAGGTTAATCAGGTCTGCTACTTCATTTTATTTTAGAATTAATTTTTCCCCATAAAATTCCATTTTACTGTTACAGCACCTAATTTTGGTTTATGAAAGAATGCCCCAAAAACCCAGTCCTAGGACCACTGAAGATGCAGGCAACGTTCAGATTAAGGTTAGTAGGGAAAGCATTCAGGAAATGGTATTAGTGGCACAGAAAAGGGCTTCAGATGTTAGCATCTGATAATTCGTGATCACCTCTACCTAAAAACAGCCACACTGACACAGATTTGCATTTGCCTGTGGACAACTACCAAGTGTTTACAGGCACTGGATTACAATGGTGGCAATCTGTTATGTCACAAATAATCTTGTTTCCAAGTGCTGAATGTGGGTAACTTGTAATCTGCTTTATGTGAGCAAATATGCCCCTAATTACTTCTTTTTGTTGGCTGATTTTATGGGGACTTGGGAGTCCAGGCCTCGTTTGTCCACTACAGTGTGGGAGGACTGGGCACAACGCAGAGAGAGGGCGCAAAGCTGGTCTGCTGCTTCCCCCCAGCCCCACTCAGGGGTCTTTGGGGTCCTGGAAAGAGAGCTGTTGCTAAGACTTTTAGCAGAAGGTGTCGGTAGGAGGGATTTTAGGTTATTTATTCTCCTCCTGGATGAGCTCCCAGAGTCTGCACCCCATCCTTGGTATCAGACGGGTGATATCACGGGGCGCCAGAGGCAGAGGTGACAGCTCTCCCGTCAGATCAAGTCCTGGGGAAGGTTGCTAAGGTTCCCTGAGGTCAAAGGAGAAAAGCAAGAAAACACACATGAAAACAAAAGAGTGATAAGGTATGTGTAAAAGCAAGTTTACATGAAGAAGTACAGGCTGTCCTGCACTTGTCCTGCCTGCTTTCTGAGCTGCTGCTGAGCGAGCAAGCTCAAATTCAAAGCCAAGGACGATGCTTAGCCCATGTGTAATCATCCAGTACGCACAAGTCCTATCTGGACCACAAACAGGACGAGGTCCCCACATCTTCAAATTATGAGATGCAGTCCTAGTGAAGTGATCTTTTTGATTGATGTGAATCAGGTGGCTTCAGGGAAATCAAACAACGATGAAGAACCGGGAAAGCCTTTTTGGCACAGCCAGTGAAGTGTTAGGGCTGGAAAGATGATAGGAAGATTTGGCATGTATTTTGCAAATACATATAGAGGGACAGAAGTCATTGCTAGATTTTTGAAAGTATAGAATCGACATAGTTCGAAACAGCAGGTGCCATCTCTGTCAAAAATAACAGTATGGGTTTATCTCTGCATGTTACGCTGTGCAGATGATATGAATGCTCAAATTCTGATATGCACTATGTTTTGTATGAAGGTCAGCTGGTGACTATACAAAATAAAAATGCAATTAAAGATAACTTTGAAAGCATTAAAACAAACCTAACTGAAGGTATTGGTATGTCTGAAGGGGTGGGGGGGAAAAAAACACACAGAAAAAAGTTAATTAAGATTCCTGGGAAGGGAGGGAAACTGCTTTCTGCTCCGCAGAGGGACTAAATGCTGGAGGGAGGAGCAGACCTTACGAGGTAATGAGAGTGCTAAATGGCAAAGTTTGGGCTGGGAGAAAGGTAGAGCTTCAAAGGAGGAATGTGCACAACTTGAATTGTACGCTGCCTTTACATCTGTCCTTAGCAAACTGGAAGATGAAAGGATCTGCACTCAAAGGACCTGCTTCTCTGTTGCCTTTCACCTTCTGAGCTTATTTGTATCTATGCAAAGGGTATGTAAATTGCCAGAGCTCCGGTTCAGTGGCTTGCTGTCTTGCTATTTAGGATGAACCAAGCCTATATGCTGGGCTCCGAATACGTGGGGACTCTCATATCCTACCACGTGCCGCTGATGGTGCCGTGTGCGGGCTGTTCTGGTAAGGGGGTTGAATTTTCTCTAGCGCTTTGGATGGAAACTGTGTAGGGGAAACGCTGAAGGATCAGTAACTGATGGAGGACTCTACAGCAGAACACGTATTGCACGTTTTTTGTCTCATTTAGCTTGTGGGAGTGTTAATTATGAGATGGTAGAAATGTTTGGGAATGCCTGTATTTAGACAGCGCGCTTCAGGATTCACTGCAGTTAAGCCCCAATTACTCCAATGGTATTAAAGGGTCCTGTGTGAGTTTTGCAAAATTCATTTACATCCATTTTAAGGCCCCTTTGCACAGGCTGAGCAAACGATAACAGATCCTAAGTAGAAAAAATAAATGGAAAGGAGGAAAGATTGATCTCAGAAAGAAATGAGCTTCACATTTGTGGTCCATTATAGCCAGAGGCACAATCACCTAATCTGACTCCTAAGGTTAGTCCTAAATATCAGTGTAGGCAAGTCCCTGGACAGTTGCCAGTGTCTCAGGGCAGATAACATCAGCACAAGTCGAGAAGAGGTCTCCAGTCTAGCCTGCGTTTTAATATACTATTAAAATAAAATGAGACAGCAATTAGTTTCTCTTCAGCTATTCCACAGCATAACTTCATCGGTCAATTAGTATGAATAAATAAATATAGGCCTTGAATTATTAAACTGCAAATAGAAGCAGCATCTGCATTTAATATTTCACTGTTCCTTCTCCTTGCTCTTTTGCTTTGCTTGGAGTTTTGACTCAGTTGGTATTATAGGAGTGCCTTTGTCTATTCTTAACCCTTTCCAAACTTTTAATTCTTCCTTAGGATAATTTTCTTACTCCGATAACACTTTTAATCTGGGCTCAGGACATGCAGGTCCGATTATCAGAGGGTATGCATTCACACAGCAACAGTCAAGCCTCTGGGAGCAATGGGGAGGTCAGGGACTTTAAAAAAAGAAAAAAAAGAATCAGGACGTTTATTTAAGTGCTTCAGTATGGGCTTACTAACTTTAGGCTCCCACTTACTAAAATCTTGGCCTTAATCTTTTTCTGCATGGGCTATAGAAGAGTAAACAATGTCTGATTATCCCACCAGTTAATCCCTTTTCCTAGTAAGAGAGGCAGAGACAGGGGTTGATCGGGGTTAGGATATCTCCTGTTCGTGTCCAAAGGCCCGTAGCTACTTGGGGTGGAGAGGGCCAGTCCGACGGATCTGCTCAGGAAACTGCAGTACCGCTGGCTGTAGGAACAGCCTGGAACCTTTGGCACCTCAGGCTCCACATGCTGTTTCTTTCTCAAATTTTGTATGTGACCAATAGAGATCAGTTTCTTCAACTGCTGCATGGGGGAAAAAGTCAATCCTGCAGAAAAAAGAAAACCTCACTATAATTGTAGACTTTGGTTGTTTCCAGGAGATCTCCAAGAAGGCAAATTGGACCATTTTCTCACTTGTTTGTTCACAAATGCTAGCATTGACCTCTTTGGTCACTGGTGCTGATTCTTACAGAAACAGTTCACTACAGTTCTGTACTTTACCAAAGCATCTGGATGTCAGATCACACATTCCCTGTGGGAAATGGCCAAAGAAAATTTTAAATAATAGTAGCATGTCTAATATTCTGTTGATGTGACCGTTGATACCTGTAAGAGGAGGAAGAAGTGCAACTTTAAGTTAATAAGCAGGAGGTTTGGTCTAAAAATCAAAACCAGAGGTTTTTACCCTAGAGCTTTCAGGTTCTCTCCCTCCTGAGATGCACCTGCCTTCTGACCTCTGGTTTTGATTTTTAGACCAAACTCTCATAGCAACGGCACTGTTGTATGCGAGACGAGAGTGGGTTCTCCTCTAACTGCCTTGGGGTGAAGCACAAGCAATGTCCATGACACTATTTCTTTTAAGATATATATGCTGGGGACCCCAAACTTTGGACTTGGGCAAGTGGTGCAGTGCAATAGGAGTGGATCTGTAGAAAATGAGTAATGCTGAGGAGCCAGTGTCTTACTATGTGTGCTGCGGAGGTTTTTGCTTTGGACTAGCTCTAGCAGACTGAACTCCTGCCTGCAGTTGGAGCACACCGGGTGAGCTGCTGAAAGGCATCCTCCACTTAAACTTTGTCTAAAAGCAGTCCACCTCTCTTACTCTGAGGCTGCACCATAATGTGAAATGATACGCACTACGCCTGGGCAGTTGGGAGGTTTGTTAACCTGAATTAAAACACTAAAACTGATGCACCCTGCTTAAGGCAGCAGACTGCTGCAGCAGTACAACCACCCCCCAAAAAGCCACCTGCAGCAGTGCTGCCTGCTCTCAGATACAGCGCTGACAGCCAGCAGGGTGAGGGAAACACACTCGCTGTGGCGACTGGGGGTGGATTTATGAGGCTTAGCAAGACACAGGAGGGAACGAGAAGGCTGAGAGCCACAGCCCCAGGTCACAAAATGCAGTGGTGACCTGCACCTGCGCAGGACAGACTGACCTCTGTTGCCATCCGTCCTGTGTTTCCCCCCACTCTTCAGTTTTCTGTGCTGATGACAAACCGTGAGCTGCTCCTCTGTATACTTTAAATGTGTTATTTTTCCCCCTTTGAAGTTGCTTGAGGTACTCTGTGAGCTCAGTGCATTCCTCTTAGATTGGCTCACTGCAGTGCATTTTACAATGTTAATTTAAATGAGATTTGTTTTTCTATTTTAGTTTAAATATTTTTTGCCCTTTTCTGGCCTGATTTTATGTTCTTGTTTTCTGTTATTGCTCGTGTAAGATCTTTGAAGACTGTAGTTTGGGTATGTTAATAAAACTTCTCATATTGTACAGCTTTTAGGTAGAAGTCATAAATGGGTCACGGCAGCAGCCAGGGGAGGATGTGACATACAGTCCTGTGGTTATGTCTTACAAGCGCTGCTGTCTGATCTGCTCTGGTCTGCAGCATTTTCTTCTCTCTGCTTAGCTGCCATGGTGATAGGTTACTTGGACATACCATAAATAGACAAACTAGCAGGGCTTTCACTGAGTCTGATCACGAGGGCAGTCCTCTGGCTTAGTGCACTCGAGTTTACGTGTACGTTTGTGAAAACCGCCACTTGAGGCTGTTGCCTACAAAGCCAGTGCAGCAAATAGCATTGTGTTTGCATTCACAAACGTACAAGAGCTTTCACTGGGAGGGCTGGATATAAGAAACAGGATACTTAATTCTGGTCAACCTGAAGCAGAGGAGTTTACCTCTTCTGCTCAGTTCCAGGCAACCTTTTGCAAACTAGCAAGGCTCCACAAGGATTGCGCTCGGTAGGCGAGGACCAGCTTTGATGTCTCTGTATCCCTGCAAAGCAGAAATGGTGCCTTGATGCCGGTGGCGTTTGTGGTCCTGGAGCTCAGATGCAGGCACGACCACACGAGCCCCCTTTCGGAGCATGCCCCATTAACAAGTTGCTGAAATCCCAGTGTATAAGATATGTGCCAGACTTATGGGAGAGACAAGGCCCTGTCCGAGGGGCCAAGGAAGGATGCTCCCTGTGTCCCTGCTGGGTCCTGTAGTAACAGAGGGCCTGCAGCTTAAAGCTGCTGCTGGGGCCTGGGCCTTTTTGTGAGATGATCCATGAGGTGCAGAACAACACCTCTGTGAAGAGGCTCCAGTTGCAAGACTGGCTGCTCTAGTCCTCATCCTGTCCTAGCTCTGGTTTCATTTTTGTCTTCATAGCCTGAGGTGGTCCTCGCTTTCGATACGCTGGTAGGCCTGAAACACCTGCAGCAGGATTGAAGTATATGCTCACGCTGTCTGAATTGGCATCTGCATGCCTATCGGTTTTGTTAACAGGATTTTTCTTTCTTTCTAAATATTGATGTCAAAACAGTAACAGAGAGGCTTTGAGACTAAAGAGTTCAGGTTTTTGAAGGATCAGCTGATTTAGCCTTGGGTCCTTCAAATACTTTAAGCAGTTGTGCAATCTCATTGAAGTGGGATCTTTAAGTTCATAAAGTTGCCTCGTGTTCCTAATTGCTGTATGTACGTGGCCAGGTCTTGAATCCTGTTCTCACCATGCTAGATGAGATGGTAGGTATAACCTCTTCAAAATATGTTTTCACAACTTTGTCTTTTACCTTGATAATAAGGGAGAAAACCCACATGTAATATCGTTGAATGATAAAATTGGCATTTCATTTTGCGGTGAAAAATCCTCCCTTGATGGTAGATCTTTATTCAAAATGTGCTGAACTAAGTGTAAATCAAAGTAATCTGATCCTTCTTTTATCAGTTTTGTTGCAACTGGTCACTAATAGCTACCTGCTGTTTGGCAGATTTTTTATTTTTTTTAAATGACCGATGCCTGACCCTAATGCTTTTTTCCCCTAAAATTCAACGAGAAGTCTCCTTTAAATGGTTGAGGAGCCAGGTCATGTTTCTGTGACCTTTTCTTCTGTTAGTGTTAAGTCAGAACACAGATCTGATGTGAAAATGAAAATAGCTTGTCAAGATTTACAACAGCATGCAAAGGCTTGGGAGTTGGTAAATGTGAGTCAGAAAGAGAGGTTCACGTGAACTTCTTTTCCATTGTATGTGATAGAAAGGTGCTACATGACAAGGTCTTTTTGAAATACACAAACTCTGCACCCACTGTCAAAGCTTTCACCAGAAGATGAGACATACTCTGAGCAAAGATGAGCTAGGCTTAAAACAGACAATGGGTCAAACCTGTAAGCTTCTTGCTTTGACTGTGTGTCCAGGGAGTCATCTGGTGCACTCTTGCTAAGTTAGGAGCAAACAGGCACTTCCAGCTGGTTTAGTTCCTTATCTGCTGCAGAGACAGCAGGGGAGGTAGCGCATGGAAATATGGCACAACACTGAAACATCATGGGCAGATGTAAGCAGCGTACTAAATCACCAGACTGAATGGAGGAATTAGCTGTTACCCATTCTCTTGTGGGCATGGTAAAGTCCTTCAAAAAATCTGGTTGTTTTGGTGCCATACAGATGCATGCTGCAGCAGCATTCTGCCCAGGAGTGCATGATACGGGTGTGCACTCACATTAAATGGCTATTGCCAGACAAAGGTTTGTGGGGGTGTCATCTGCAGTCAAAGCTGAATTTTTATTCCATTGCTGTTTGAGAGCTGTCTTGAGCTTCTCTTGGATGTGTTGGTTCTGAGGGTGTCTTTTTTACTATATTTTTATATACACTTTATTTTTTCAATACTATACTAAAGCGCTTATAAAGCCTCTCCAGTTCATCTGTTCTCCCTTCTGTATCCGTACCTTCATGGCTTTTGCTGTGTGTGCTACAATAGTCTTTTGGTTTTTAACATGGTTTTCCAGCCCCGGTCTGGGTGATAAGGTGTTGCTGAAATCACCTTTCTTAATAATCCTGTGACTTCTGTCTTGTAAAACTAGAATATACTCTCTGATGCTCTGAGTACTAAACTCTTTCAGAAAAAGTTGTCCTATATCTTCCAGAGCCTATTTGACTCAGCTTATTGCTACATCCCAGACTTTTGTTTCCTTTTTTTATGATTTTTTCCCCCCAGTCAATGATTAAAGGCCTTATCTCCATCATTTTTTTCATCGGTGTTGCTTCTCACATTTGCATTGTGTCTGTTAAGCTACCACCACTGCCGCACTGTACCGGCCTTGAAATCTGCAAGTCACAACTAATTAATGTATTTAAAATTGTTCAGTTGCCCTCCAAGCTCCAGTCCAGCAAAGGACTGCCATGTGAGAATAGCTGTGAGTGCACAGATCACCCCGCCAGTTTTAATGGCCCAGAGTTCTTGACCATTGCAAGCAGTGGTACCACTACTGTCCTGGAAAACAGAAGCCCCAGCAGAGATGGATGTGTGGTGTGCATCAGCGCATTCTCTGCAGGATGGTGTTTCTGGGGTTGTGCTCTTTCCTATTTCCTATGTCTTCTATATGTTTAAGCACTCAAAATTTGCTTGTCTGCTTGCTCTGGGAGCAGTTTTGAGAAATGGGAAAATTTTTGTCCTAATCAGGCTTGGTTAAAGCTCTGTCTCTGTCTTCGAAATCACAGCACTGTAACACTAGTGCATGGCAGCCGCAGGTGGAATAGGCCACAAAATATAGCAACCTTTAAAGGAAGACAAGAAGATACAGGTTGAGAGTGCAAAAGGTAATAGTAGTGTACATATAATGGTGGTGAACTTAAATGATGATGTCTTACTAAATGAGGTCATCATCTAACACACCCTCCCCGCTATGCCTGGGAGCAAATGTGTGGCTGAATTTTGATGAAATATTTGTCAGTCAGTAGGTGTTTCTTATGTTTACTCCTACAAGTATGGAGGCTAAATCACTTGTGTCAGGATGATATGAGTAAACTGAAGGTCACTTTCAGCGTACTTTAGCATGCCTCAGAGGCACTACTGATAAGGAAAAACACAAAAGGACAGAAAACAAAATTAACTTTTAATTTCCTATCAAAACTATGGCTGTCAGAAATAGGGAGATGAGTGAAATCTCTTGTAACATACAGCACAGGACTGTATATTTAACAGCTTATCTGATTCAGCCCATCACAGAGACAGAGCATATAACACCGTGTGTGTGTGTGTGTGTGTGTATAAGTACGAATATATATGGATCCTAACACATAACTCAGAAAAACTTTGTGACACATTTCCATATCTAGTTTTGGTTCCTTTCTGCCCTAAATTATACGACTACATAAACAAATCAGATATATTAATTTTCTGTTGAGAATGCTTTGGTGATTGCTTACAAAGAAAAGTTATTTACATGCTCATATAAGGCACGTTACTTAGCATAATGAGCAGTAGTTTTCTCATCCTCAAAGGCATTAGGCTTTCTTACATGTTATACTTAACTCAGTTACACAGTTGTGCTGCTCTTTATGATCCTTAGGTGTATGTTCAAAAAGCTTGGTTTTCATCTGATTGAGTTTCACGGAGCCAGCTCGGAGCCCAGCAGTCAGCGTGGCGGTACCAGACAGGCAGCCCTCGCCAGCCTCCAGCACCCACCACCTCCAACTGGGGAGGCTAAAGCCAGCTGCACCCCCAGAACCCCTCCAAACTGCCGGGGGAAGGTCAGATGGCAAGTGCTTTTGACCACCCACTGGGTGTTGGCAGGCAACACACCTACCTGCAGCTATCCTTACTGCAATGGAAGTAATGGTACTGTGGTTTTTTGTTTGGTTTTTGAGAAATGTCTAATACATCCCCTGAAGGTAACTGGTGATTATGTTATGTACTTGTATGGGATCGCTTCTCCCTCCTCCTCTTAAAAATGCATTCACTATATATATGCAAGAGTGAAGAGTCACAAATGGTAATAGTTGTTATTAACCACTGGTTACATTGATCTGAGGCCTTAAAGAGAAGATTGTTTCTAAAGAGAGCTTTCAAAGGCTGAAGTATAAAAGATTGTATTTTTCTGGCCTGAGCTGTGGAAAGCCCCTTCACTTATTCTGAGGTTTACCAAAGAACATGTTTGTGTTCAGAGTCCATCTCTCTGGAAAATGAAGACTTGTGTTCATCCACCGAATAAACAAAGTGGACAGAAAATTAATTCAAGTCTCCCTTGACAATATTTTGGGGTTTTTTTTCAACCTTGATCTGGTTCTGAAACCACTTTGCCTTTTACAGCCTCTGGCATTTTGGTTTCTAGGCTTTCTGTGGAGAATCATGGCAAGGATATAAAGTACAGTGGTGGTCTCCGTAAGGTAGATGAGGAATAGCATGAGACTTAATGAATTGAGACAGTCAACTTTGTTAACATTTATTTGAATTCAAACCAGTGACAGGCTGTAAGACCTACAGTCACTCTCAGTTTTATGATCTTAAATTACGAGCTGTTCAAAAATACATTGTATTTTCTGCTTAAATAGTTTTATGTCTGTTTATATCTTAATTGAAACGGTATGTAGGCATCTGCAAGTACCTTTTGTATGAAGGCCATTATTAAATACTCGTATTGCAAAGGTGTCTTAAAAATGCATTTTTATTGCGTTACAAGGTAAGTGTTTGTTGAGAATCTCTCCATTAAACAATTAAGCCGCTAAGGCTTTTCCCTGTAACTGGTATAGGTTTTGTTTTGTCAGCAACAAATGACATAACTGCCTGCCAATTACAAGAAGCAGATCTTGCATTGAGCTGCAGAGAGGTCAGCATGTATCTAATAGCAGCCTGAGCATCCTCATGTTTCAAAATGGCATGACCTGGTCTTCTGAAAGCTCCCAGTGCACTCCCTGTGCAAAGGGGCCAGGGGGCACCTAAGCCTTCGCCTTTACAAAGCGCACATGCGCGGGAGGACTTTGAAGAAGCAAATATCTGCTTTGTCCTGAGATCGCAGCTCTGATGCACCAGAGCAAAGGCAGGTGTTCATACAAACCAACCTGTTGAATTTATTCACTTCTTTTTAAAGGACCATAGAGGAATTTAGGTTGGAAGGGATGTCAAGAGGTCTCTAGTCCAACCTCCATCTCAAAGTACAGTCACCTGTGAGATCAGACCAGGTTGCTCAAGTCTTTGTCGAGGCAGCTCTTGAAAGCCTCCAGCAATTGAAACTTCACAGCCTCTCTGGACACCCTCCTCCACTGCCTTCCTGCCCTCATGGGGAAAAAGCTGCTCCTTATATCCAGCCTAAACCCCTGTTGTTTCAACTTTCAGCCATTGTGTCTCATCCTGCCATACACTGATGTGAGAGTGTGGATCAACCTCCCCAATCGCTGCCCTGCTGGTACAGGCAGGTGGCCATTAGGTGCTCCCACAGCCATCCCTTCCCCAGGCTGAGCAAGCCCCAGCCCCTCAGCCTCCCCTCAGTTCCCTCAGTTACTCATCAGCTAAAAAAGACCTCTTTTTGCCTTTCCTGCCTTAGTGTGTGTTTGGTGAGGGTCGCTCACAGCTGTATGCCTGCAGATGTTGGGAGGAGAGGAGATAGGAAGGGTGGCACAAAAAGGTCTTCTGAAATGGGATAATACCTGTGCTAGCAGAGAAGGCTTCTGCAGCTCAGTGGTGCAGAGAACTGGGTGTCCTAGCTTGGGTGCAGAAAGTGGCACAGGCTGGCTCTAAAGCTTTAAGTTAGAAATCATTGTTCAAATTAAAGAAGAACTGTGTGCATGCAGCATAGGAACACCAATGTGGGATGTTAAGTACCCTCTGCATCGTTGTGCTCTAACAGCACAGTGCTTTCAGCATGTATTTGATGAAAGGGCCATAGGAAAGGCAGAGTGAGTCTCAGCACCTCCTGTTTGTGTCTCGAGCTCTACTAGACCACTCCTGAGGTAGGACAGTAATTGCACTGTACAATCACTTTAGTTCCGGCATATATACAAAAACTTTCTTCTTGAGTAGTCATTGGTAGGTACGGTTAATAGAAAATCTGGAAAATCAAAAGTCCTGGCCTCAGCAGAGCAGTACATGGGTTCTGCAATAGTTGTAATTATGAGGAGTTCCCAGCACATTTTGATTTCATTTCATTTTGATCTCTGTTACTGTTGTTCACTGAAGAAAAGGCCCTTCTCCCTCCCTCTCCACTCTCTTTGTTTCTGTATTGAGTACTGGATCTGCTGTTACCCTCTCATCTAAGCCAGTGTAATGTCATTAACTGCTGGCATACTGCAGAACACAAAAGAGAAAATCTTGATCTGTGATTTTCAGGGTGGTTTGTTTTTTGTTTTAAATTTATTTTATTTTTTTTTTAAGTGGGGGCAATGAGTTCATTTGGCAGGGGGAAACCTCCTGTGGAAGTTTCTTAAAAGGCTTCTGGGGAAATCTGCTCAGTATCCAGGTTCTGAAAACACTGGAAAAAAAAAAAAAAAAAAAAGCCATGAAAATGTATTGAACTTTAGTCCATTCTGGCCCTAAAACCTAGAAAAGTTTGTGTCACACTTTTATCTTTCAACCGTGGACAGATGAGACAAGACAGCCAATTAGCAATGATGCATATCTGTTGACTAGACATCATGGAACAAAGATACAGCTAGTTTAAAACAGCGTAAGTCCACTGCCTGCCCTGAGTTTTCCTCTGTGCTGGACAGGGATCCTGCCTAGTTAGGGTATACAATGGACATGTAGGTATAATTACACTTAGGTGTCCTTTAGAAAAATAAGACAACCACAGAAACAGAAAGCTTATTGTCCGAAGGCAACGATTCTGTAAGAATTGGGAGAGTCTTTGCCAGAGTTATTATTATGAAATAATGTTGGGGATCATGGTATACCTGAATGCCATTTCTTTCACATTGCGTGTGAGACATTCCAGCTGAGCCTTCTCTTCCTTGTATATTCTGCAAGGCATCTGTCTCAAAAAAGTAGGTCCTAAATTTGGAAAGAAGAAGAGTCCGTGGAGTAACTCCCACTGGATATTTCAACCATTCCTTTTTTTTCTTTTTTAACTCTCTACACAAACAGATAAGGACTATAGAGCAATTTATCTAATGTTTATCATGATGTAGCACCATCACGTTTTCAATGCAAGGGCCAGAAGATTTTAGCTAGAAATTTACCCTAAAATTTCTCCTGAAATCAGTATTTTAAAATAAAACTATGGAATTAGAGAAATAATAGAATTGATTAGCAGATGTTTAAAAGCTGGTGCTTTTCAGCATTCCTCTGATGATCAGTAACTCAAAATGATGATGGGAATTGCTTGAGTGGAAGACCGTCATGCCATACCATCATGCATTTAATTTACATCTTAATGCATTGTTGTTGTTTTTCCTGTTCAAGTAAACTACTTCTCAGGATGCACCTGTATAATGAATTTCCATGGGAATAGGCTTGTGAATTTTTTTTCTTGCTATGTTAAACATTAGAGAGTCTTCCAGAGATTAGGCTGAGATTAAAACAGATGTTGTCTTGAACAGTAGGAATGAAGTGGAATTTTAACCAGAAATTAGGAGTTTAGGGATCAGACCTCTCCTTTTCTTTCTTGGTATTAAATAATACACGGAGATTCATACATAAAAGCTCATGTGTTGGCTATACAGCAACAGTCCCAGCTGGGTAGTTTATTATTAGTGTCACACAGCGATGTGAACGTGTGTGAGTGAGCAAGCAGGCCTCATACGTACACCCAGCACATATCTATCACGGTCATACTTCTGCCTGTAGTTGGGGTCTGCAGCAGCATACAGGCTTTCTGAGAGTCTTCAGCACTGGGCTGAATATTGCCTACAGCTCTTGATCCATCGATAAAACACCTGCCAGCCATACCACACCTAAAATCCCCTACCCAGCTGGTCTCTACTAAGTTTGTCAAGTCCTAGGAGAAAGCAGGTGAATATATTTTAAATATGCAAGTGGTGATGACCTTTCTGACTAACACTGACTACGGGTCTGACTGACCTTGGCAGCATGAGAGGGTCATTTTTTGACATGGCTGAACTGTTCTTGAACAATTTATTCAGTGTGCTGGGTACAAACAGCCTTTTCTTCAGTATCAGGCATGCATGTCTTATCTTTCTATTTATTCGTTTTTTAAAGAATCTTAGCTATTGTGAAGCAGGCAAGGAAAAACGTGTTCTCTGTTTATATTGTTTGTTCTCCTTGGCCTCTACTATTCTATCTTGGACAATAACATTTCATGAATGCCTGTTTTTACTCATTTTTTGCTTGGATGATTTTAAAGGAGTCTCGTTTTCTTCAGCACTACGGAACAGGGTCTCAGGGCCTGATTCTGTGACGCTGACATTGATGGGCCATTTCCAATTGACTGACCTGGGTTTAAACATCTAATATTGTATTGTGAATGAAAGGAAAAAAAAAAATACTTGCCAGTCTTTTAAACTAGCAGTTTTTGAAAGGTGACAGGAGTGAGTGAGGACGCCTAGTAAGACACCTCCCTTCTGATTTGTCTTCCAAGGAAAATTCTACATTAATACAGGGAAGAAAACAGATTTTCAGGTATCCAGAATGAAGAATCCAGTCAGCTTTCTCTTTGTGTGGGGGTTTGTAATTTCCATGTCAGGTTGTTTGGTTTGGGGTTTGTTTTTTTGTTCTGGGGTTTGTGGGTTTTTTCCCAATAGAAGAGGCAAAAGATCACGCCAGGTTTTGGTTCAAGATGAAGATCAGTGTTTTCTTCTCAGTGGATTATCAATGATAGTCTCTAAAACAGATTTACTCGCCTGAATTGGTCGAGTCCCAGTGCAGACAGTGACAAATGCAAGTGTGTTTACGTGCAAGATTTTCTTTTTCTAAAGGAAATGTTGTGAAGCCAGTGCACATGAAGAATGTCTTTGGGGAAGAAAAACAAGGTTATGAATTTTAAGGGAGAGAATCAACTCTTATCTGCTCCAAGCGACTCTCCATTGCCCTGGCTATTCCATTGTTGGGTTTGTGTGGGGCTTTTTTTCCTTCCATTTTACTATTTCACAGATGGTTTGCGTAACTCGGAGGCATGTTTTTAAATTTTTTTTTTAGCAGCCATCAAACATTACGTTACAAGAGCTTTTAGCTCTGTATTGCTTCTTGTTTTCCTGACTTTTTTTTTTTTTGTCCTTGTCATTATTTTAAAGTTTTATATCTGTTCTCTGTATCAGAGAAACGGAAGGTGCAAGTGTTGTAGACGATATTTTAACCGTATCATTTTAGGTCACTATCTAAGAACGTGTAGTGCTAATTTTAATAATGATTTTGGTGGAACACATCTAATTCTACTGTAGAGCACGAATCTCAGAAGAAATATACCTGTACAGTCCTACTAGGATGCCCTTGTTTAAAAATCTGGAAAGTAAAGCATAATGCAAATGAAATCAGTTATGTTATGAATAATGTAGGCTACCTATTATTCTTTATAAAAAGTTGCACGTGCTTCTCAAACCTATCTAGATACATTCCTGTTATGTGACGTCCATAGCAATGAGAACCACAGAAGACTGAATGTTATGTGGCAGAAGGAGAAACCGGAGAGGATTATGTTTGACTGGAGTGTTAAGCCAAAAATGCATCTCAATTACACCAGTGTGCCTCCATGTCTTCACATTGATAAACTCCTTCATGAAAGATAACTCCTCTCGCTGCAGGTGGAGGGGCGCGGGGCTTTCACTTGTCTCTGCTTCGCTTTCCCTGCCTCGGTGTGCTCTGGGCAGGGTTTGCAACTGCATATTCCCAAAGAGAAGTGAACTTGTGTTTCTGAGGACAGGGTTTGGCTCACAGAGTTACCACATGCCTATGTCTCTTTATTGTTTCTGAATAAAACAGTCTCTTTGGCTGAGATCCTGCAAAGATTTATGCACATGCTTAATTCTGTACTCTGGGACTAATCTCGCTGGTTTCAGTGGGACAACAAGTAATGTGTAAATGTAAGTCACTGCAGCACTTGTTTCTGAAAATCAGTGTAAATAGAACATAGATTTAAATGTATAGCTGGTTATGCAGCCTTCTTATTTAAGGGGGGAGAGAAGAAACATTTTTTCATGATAACATGAGCTTGAAAATACTTCTGCAGTCAGACATTATTTCAAAACTGGTATTGGGAGCTGGCTTTAAATAAATTTCACTGCAAAATAAAGTTGAACATAAAGGTTTCTAGGTCTTAACTCCTCAGTGACTGGTGGTAGAAACGTCAAGAAAAATTTTATTTCTGTGAGGACTATTTACTTGCTTTCTCACTCAGCCTGGTCCAATTCCACTACCTCCCTCTATCTTGTCTTGCAGGATCAGATCTTCAGGATCTTGAAAGAAAGTAATTTATTCAGTAATCAAGGGTTCAAGAGGGTAATGTGAGATTCGAGAAAGTATGGCATGGCTAGCACTGTTTTCTGCAGTATGTACTTCCCTGTCTAGAATATTTTCTCACGAGGTCTTCTGCAGCTTGGGATGCTTTCTGAATACCTCACCCGCTCACTCAGATGAATTAATGGATTTTTTTTTTCTTTTTTGTTAGTATTTTCATTTCTTCAGTAAGTAATTTCTTCCCTCCCTTAACGAAGGTTCTGTATCCTGCAAAGAGTTAGAGACTGGATTTTGGCAAGAGCAGGCACACGAGGCTTCAGCAGGTTAGCTGCTGACCTCACTGAGAGCCTACTCAAAGGGGGGAAGAGAAAGATCTCAGTAGTGGAAATGCAAACTGATCCAAGTTGCATGTGATTGGGATGATACACAGTGGGTCTGGAGAGGTATACCTGAGCATACTAGGGTTATGCTGCAGCGTGGATGTCAATGCTGTTGTTTACTAATTATCTGGGGAAAGGGGGAGAAGAGAGATTTTCATGGTGCAAGTGGGGCAGGTAGTGAAACCGAGACAGAGAACTTAAAAGCAAATGCCCCATGAACATTTGACTGCATCCCTGCTTTCCTCAGAGTCACTTCACAATCTGCCTGTAAAGCCTCCTATTGAGAGGGACTAGCAGAGGTGAAAGAGGGGAGTTTACCAGTGCAGTAAAAGAGGGTGCTAACCTCAGCCTCGCATACCGAAGGGCTTCTGCTGTTGTGGTATAATTCTTTGCTAGAATGAGCCAAACTCTCTGTTACTTAATTGGGCAAAGCTCCCATTGAGATGTGCTTGATTAACAACTCTGGAATCTGGCTCTACGCAGTTGGGATGAGAGATGCTTCAGCATTTCAGCTCACCCCGCCAACACTGATCTCCCCAGCTGCTGGTTCCCAGAATTTCCCAGCTACTGTTGTTGTGCGCTATTTGGGGAGGGAAATTTCTCTTTGAGCAGCTGCAAAATGTTGTACCAGGCATACTGAAAGGTAAAGCCATAGGCTGGCAAGCGGGAATGAGGGTTAGGGAAATGGCAGAGCTCAGATCTCTCTCCTTTCCAGCCCATCTGCAGTGTCATTGAGAAGAAAGTTTTGGGTCTGCCGCCTTTGGTTTTTTTAACATGTTTGGTTTGCTTTTGTGGTTGCCTTTGGGGGATTTGTGCAGTGCAAAGGCCATTGGTATTTGGCATTAGCTAAGACCTTCTATGGGTCTGTCTTGATGGTACGAGAAGTTTTGGGTTTGTTCAGGATTTTTTTTGTTTGTTTGTTTAACGGAGCCAGCAGACCTGATTGCAAACAGGTGTTAGCATCTCTTAGCATTGGAGATCACTGATGCTGTATCATAGGGTTTTATGGTAACGTATGGTCTCCTCTAAGTCACAACAGATTAGAAAAGCACTAGGCTGAGCATACACTTACAGGGGCTGCCTAAAATTGTATTCTTCAGGCAGATTGGGAGATTTCACCTGATGCTCATTGTACATGGTTTTCTAATTAATACATGCAGTTTGAAAATCTGCAGGTCAGCCATGTACAGCTATACTGTACTGTTGCTATGCTGTTATCATATACAGGAGTCACTTTATGCAGAAAATAGTCTGGTTGGTACTGTCTTTTAAAAACAAATACTCCACTGCACTTGTCTAATGAGCACTGGCCATGATTTATTACATGTAAACTCAAAGAACGCTATGCATCCCCTCAGAAAAAAAATAGTCAAACTATATAGACTGGAAAATTTAGGTAGTGCACAGGGCTGTTATTAAAACGCCTTAAATGTCCTAGTCAGCCTTTGAATTATAAACAAACAAACAAAAGGCCTGTAGGCTGCCTGGTGTTTAACTAAAGAGGGGCAATTAATGAATTGGGTGTGAAGCTGCACTGCGATTTTTATGAAAGATTATGAAAAGGGTGTTAAACTTATGGAATCCATAACATTTGGCACAGGGGTTTGATTTCACATTCTTGGTTCATTTTTAACTGTCTCATGTACGCATCAGGGACAGGAGAAACATCTTGTGTGCCACTTTCTCAGTATCTTAACCTCTTTTCTGTATAAATATGAAAAGGTTAAGCAAGAAAAAACCTCACTGCATATCTCCTTAATGGTAAAGGCTTTTAAGTTGAGCAGTAACGTGGCTTGAATGAAGACTTCAGAGTTTAGCAAATGAGCAATACACAGGCTTGGGATTCAGAATTGCTGATGCTCCGTCAGCTCATCTGTGCTGACGGTGACGTGCTCCTGTCATGTTCACTATCTGTGCTTGAGAATTGCCTTTTGAGAAGCAACAGCCTCACGCTGGTTAAAATTGCTCTGAGGTCAGTATCTTTATCCTTCTTCAGGGAAGGAACCTGGATCCCGCTACCCTCTCCATGGACCACAACGCATTTCCATTCCTTTTGTTTAAAGACCATAATTCCCATTGTTTGTTTGTTCAGCTTCTTTGCAGTCCACAAAGGTGTAGTGAGAGGACATGATAAATGTGTATGAGTTGTATGTGTAAAAGGCTGGACAGTACTTTTTTTGAGACAGAAGTGGATATAAACAAATGGATTTCTATGGGTCACATATCTATTTGATTTGCTAGGTAGAGGGGCGATATCACCAGGGAAACAATGCTGGTTTGTTATGAAAAAATAGCTGATATTTTGGCCTAACTCTCTGAATTTCTGGAGTTATATACCATCGGAAGAGTGATTTATTAGAAAAGCAAGGAATACTTTTCCTTTGTTTGAAATCAGTCCCCCCAAATATGCAGCTGTTATACACATAGAGCCAAAAAGAACAGATGTGGGAAAAAGAAACTGGAGAACATAAGAACATATCATAAAATAGATTATCCCATACCCAGAAACATGCATTTCTCACATGTACGCCTTATACGTAGCTTACGCCAATTTAGATTATAAATTCTGATACTCTGGGTGGATAGAAGCAAGTTTGGGTACACCGAGGGATGGTCTGGACTCATCTATGATACTTTTATTTTTACATACATTCTCCTCTGAAGTTGGTCCCACCTATGAGGCCCTGCGATGTTAAATCAGGCAAAGCAAGATCACCTGAGCACAGAAACTGCCACCGCACCTCAAACACTGTGTGGCTCTGCTCCGTCTATTCTATAACTTACAGCATCACTTTTTGTGGGAGAGGATAAAAAGAAAGGGGGGGACAAGTAAATTACAGCAGCGCAGTCTCTGGTACTCTGCAGCTTTTATGGGGCTGCTGTGCCTGGCTGCAAAGGGATTCTTTACTCTGCTGCCTTTCATTTTACAGCATCTACGTTGTGTTCCACTTCACTGCAGAATTTTCTGGAGTGTTACTTTGTTATCGGTGTTGTTCACGAATTGCAGTTTTAATTGATGGAGGCCTTTTGTGGGGAAAAGAGCTTCTGATGTGTCTGAATGTCGTTGTCGTCTCTTCTTCTCAGCATCTACAGCAAATCTACTCTTACACATCTGACAGTGCAGTTGTAGCAGTTGAGCTGATTGATTATACATAGATTCACACCAGTCTTTCAAAAACCAAATCCATTCGCATTTCTCAGGGAATGCTTTTTTTTTTAACTTTTGCCAGTAGCTGAAATGACTCTAAGCTTTAATGATACTAATGCTATTTTATATATTGGGGTCTAATCTTTGATACACAGGACATCCCTATCAGCTAATGGTAGCTCTGAGGGTTCAGGATCTGTCCCTATGTAATTAATTTTTTTCTTCATGTTTTTAGAGTGGTGGAATAGTGGAAAAATATTTATTAAGGGTCTATTTGTGAATCTTCCCTCAGGTTGATTCATGAATAAAACTTAAAACTGACATGCTGCTCAGCTAGTAACTTTTCAGCAGGACCCCTTCTTTTCAGCAGAGACCTGTTTTGAAGCAATAATGGTCTTTTCCAAATATTTGGCCAAATCAAATACTGGTGTAGATCAGCATAGCTTCACTGCCTGTGGCAGACTAATGCCAGTTCCCATTGCCCAAGACTTTGATTGACTGTTTGCATAAAGGCAACCTTGTCACAAATTAGTAGGAAAGTTATACTTGACTTTGTGACCTTTTTTTTTTCCTTTTAGTGGAATTTAAACCATTTGGCAATATCTTAAACTGTGTGTGGCCCTGGTTTTTGTTGTTGGTTTGTTGTTTTTTTCAAGTACTAAATTCTATTAAGTTCTTCTTGAGCTCTGTGTTGAGAGACATATTACACTTGCATACTGGAAGAGAGGTAGACATAGAAATGTACGTAATTTCCAAAAATGAAAATAAAAACAAAGTTTTACCTGATTTACCCCGTTGAAACATGTGGTTTTGCTTAAGAAAAAAAAAACAAAACAAGCCAACCAAACCAAACCAAAACCATACAAACAAACATCAACCCCCCAAAGCAGAGTACATGGAAAATATAACGACTCAGTAGGAGGCATAATACAGATTTTGCTTCATGTAGTAATCCCTTTGATTTCTTTTTCTTTCATGTGTGGTACTATCATTTATAATCTAGTATTTGTTTGCATGTCTCTAACTATAGTGTTTACTCCCAGGAATTGTTTTGTGATGGCTGATTGCCCCAAATCAAGGATGGCTAGATAACCTTGCCTTCAGCTAAAATAGCTTGGTGTTTTTTCAGCAGACAAAATACAATTATTGATAGAATACAAAAATCAAATATTTTTTCTTTACCCAGTAACCTGCAGAGGAAATAAAATGAAATCTGACCTTCTAGAATAATTTGTAGCACGATATTCACCATCTTGTTGAGAAATCAGATTCCTTCGTTGCAATGCAAACTAAAAATGCATTTGCTTCTGTTTGTTTTTCCCTACTTACAATGTATTCGGAGACCTAGTAGAACAGCATTAACTTGGAGGCTAAAGACCTAATAAAACCCACAGTTTCCATTTTACTCGCTGAAATCTTCACTCAGAATAAAAATTGGGCAGGCTTAAGCAAACATGTTGGTAAATGACAGGTGACACCTGCCAGAGATGTGACTACTGTCATCATTTTGACGTACATTCCATCATCATTCCTTGTGATATCCTATACATATACCAAAGATTGTTCTAAGCCAAATCCCTGTATAAAAACATACATAGAGTCACTGGAGGCCATAAAATCCAAGTAGACATTTTGCTGTAGGACCCTTCTCTAATTTCATCAAGTATATGTGCTTTCATTGCAGATTTCTTAAATTATTGTATCAGTCCAGTTACTTCTATATTCTACAGTTGCTATTTTATATAAAAAAGATAGTGCTGATACATTGCAAACACATCTTTATGTTTGCCTGGGGTTTTGTGCTGTTTTAGTATCTCACAAGCGTACCAAAAAAAGTAGTGCCATAAGGAGTAAAAGTTATGAAGTCTGATTTCCTATAGGTTTGTGCTCAATATGTGGATTTTCTTATGTCTAATAAATTAACCTGACAAGTTTTCCTCAGCAGAAACATTATCTTTCTCCTATACATCTATACATGTACAAAACTCCATCAGACACAGTATTTTTGTAACTGCTACTATTCTGTCAAAGCCACATTGAAAATGCCCTGGAAAACTGAAAGTTATTTTGCAAGATAGGCAAATGGATAGAAACACCTGTACAGGCAGTTGTATAAACTGGCTTCCTTAGGAAGGTGGACTGATTAAAAAAACCTGACTTGCTAAATTCAAGCTCCTTCAACTGTATGCTGGAGTAGATAACCTGTGCCTCTGTTTGTCATGGAGAGAAGAAGCAAGAGCAGCCCTGTTATCACTAGATTTGATTTGCTGCAACTCCGAAGTGTTCTCCTCCTAGGAGATCTCAATGGATTTTATTCTGCAATAATATCAGCTGGGCAGTGATTGATTTGGTTGTGCTTTTTTTTTTTTTCTTCCCTATTGTGTAAGAGTCTTGGAGATTTCAAAAAATGTTTCTTTGATAGCATTAGCTGAAAAGCTCAGAAAAAAAAAAAAACAAACAAAACCAACAGCATGGCCTCTCTCAATCCTTCTCTTCCACCTACCGGTAAAATTCAGGGATTTTGAGTTGCTGTGTTTCAACTTTGACTATATATTTTTTCAAATTGTTAAAGTTTCACTGTAGTTAATATCACTCTAGAAATGGGAAATGTAGTATTTCATTCTGAAACCTCAAAATATACACACAGTTGGAATTTGCTGAATTTAAAAATATTCCACAGCTTAAAATGCGGTCAAAATGCTGCCTTCCTGGGCAGAAGTCTTGTTCATTTGGATCCGCATTTTCTAGTGACTGGTGGGGAAGTGTGGATCTATGATTATAAATAAATACATAGACAGAAATGCTTGGCTGTTCCAGTACTCAGGTTTTGTCAGCCCTCTCTGAGGAGCATCTGTTGGGAATTCTAAAAAGAACTGTATTCTGGATGGCTTTCCTTTCCCCTCCTTTTCCCCCTTTGTTTTCATTTCTCTTCCTGGAAGGGAACATCTGAGGCTCCCAGGAATTGGGGATATTTGAATGGTGAGAGAGACTGACAGCACTATCTTTTATATCAGCAATGACTATCTACATATAACCTAAACTTCCAGAATACTTTATGATCAGCTAAGTTAAACAGATTGCCCAGAGTAGCTATAGGTTGTTTCAAATAGCTCTTTATCCCTAGTTTTTGTTTAAGCATACACTCGAGCAGGTTTTTTTTAAAGTGGAGTTGGCACTGCAGAAATCAGTTAAAAAAAGCCAAAAAGCCTAGGCATGGCAAAGATGACGACACTTATCAGAAGTTAAGTTTATCGTAGCTTTCCCTTGCACTTCACTTCCTTGTGGCTGGAAAATGTGATTTGTGAAGTGGCATGTGTTGTCTGAGTAACTGCTGCCATTGGCAGGACAATGCTCACAAGCAGCCCGGGAAAGGACACATCCCCTCCGCTGCAAGGGGGTACCTATACATCTCTGCACGAGTGGTAGGAGGGTAGAGCTATCATGCCAAAACCTAAGCCAAGTTACCCAAGTGGGAACTTCTGAGATGAAAAACAGCATTTATATGTGACATCTACTATATTTGCTCTGTAGGGTTACTTGGAAGTTAGTCCTGGAAAGGAGCGTGCAGTCTAAAAGCAGCTGTTGAAGAGCAAAGGAAAAAGAAAGGGATTTATACTAGGTCTTTCCTCCAGGACCAGAGCTCTGTGTGTATCCTGACAGGACTCCTAAAGCTGATATTTCTACTGGTGGGGCACAGGCACCGGCAGGAGGTGTGTGGATGTGCTGGCGAGGCCCTGCAGAGCGGCCACTGCTTCTTCCACTGCCACGGCCACCACTGATAGGGAGGAGGGAGCTGCCTGGCAGCTGCAGCTGGAGGGACTGGGGTTTCTCCTTCTTTTTCTCCATATCTCTTTAGTGCTATCCTGCTGGTTTTGTCAGCTGAGTTTTCTTCCTACTTGAATTACTCCTGCTTAAACCTGGAAAACTGAGAATTTTCTGGTTTGAATTTTCATCTTTCCTACTTTGAGCATCCATTCAGGTAGCTGTTTCTCATGGTCATTCTGACTCATGGCACCTCTGGATCATGCTATTCCCTTGGCTCCACGGGCCCAGGGAACAGCCAACAACCCTTCATAGACACCCCAGGTACTCTCTGAGACTTGCTGCGATGAATAGTCTGTGTCTGCTGCTTGTGATGGCCTCGGGCAACTCTGGTTGCTTCTGGGTTTTAGAGCTGTTTAAAGATGTTTGCTGGAGCCTCTGGGTCCTGCATTAGACAGTAGCTGATGCACTGCAAAGCTGCCGTTAATTCAGACTTGTGGAGCTATGTCTACATGACAGACTTGAGCAGGCCTGTCTTGTTTAGGGTTATAGGGATTAGTGTTGTCTGACTGGCAGACACCTTGCATACATGCAGTTGAAACTTTTTACTGGAGCAGTTTGTTGGTAATAGCTCATTGACAGTGACAACTGAGAGGGTGGAGGTCATGACAGAAAAGCTGCTTCTGTCTTGTTCCTCCATTAAGTCAAAACTGCTGGTGCGGTACAGCCGTATTCCTGGATCAGCAAGGGGCTACTTTGGTATTTTTTTACACTCTGTAGATTGCTCTTCAGACATCTCCTTCCAGCAAGCAATCAGAGCTGTCCTGATAAATGCTCTGTACAACAGCTGTTTGCCTCTGGGGCGCTGAGGCTGCTCACCTCCACTACCCTGTCATGTGCAGAGCCGGTACAGGAACGCACCAAACAACCAGTGGTTTTAGAGGTTTAATCAGCAGCAGTTAACTCTGGAGGATGAGGTATCACCAAGGTTCTTATCTGGTTGGTTTTGTTTACTCCTAATGCTTGAGTACTGGAGACGAGTATCACCAGTAGCTACCCAAAGCACCTCCTGGAATAACTTTCTCACTAGTCCTATGCCTTGCAAATGTTTTCCACTGCATTTCTGTCTTCTCTTCAGTCCTGTAAGAGCTGGATGTTTCAGTCAGTTAAAAACACTTCCTGGTCTCGTGTGTGCTAGCAATCCTTAACCACAAACATGCTTTAGCTATACAGTCTAAAGTATGTGCCTATCAGCTTACTGCTATATGTGTATCTTTCCCTGTAGGCAGCTGGGGAAGGTTCCCTAAAATGGGGATCTTGATGAGGAAAAAAAAAAAAAAAAGAAAACCAGAAAATTTGAGTGAAGAGGATAACTAACTGTCCTAGTTAATGACCTCTGAGAAGCTTATCAAGCAAATACTGAATAGTCTTTGAACTTGCCCTTAACATGGGAATTGATATTGGGCTCATCAGTGCTGAAGAATTACAGTATACTTCAGGGAATTGTTTATCACTGAGATCCTCAAAAATAGGATGGCTGGAACGGTTAGAGGCAAATACCAGCCATTTCGTCCTGGCATGGGCTGGGTTTTCAAACACTTTTGAGATGATGAAAGCTATATTCTATTTTGCTTTATGGATGTTATCCTGCCTGCTATTGTCTTTCAGCATCTGGGAAATAATATTGCATTTAGATGGACTAACTCAGTTTTTTATAAAAAGCATTTGCTGCATGTTCTTCTGAATTTCAGCCCCCTCCCCCCTCTCTCTATTTTTGAGCT
>VZTL01023633.1:12301-23168 GCA_013400535.1 Scopus umbretta | reverse complement strand
CGTGAGCAAGGATCCTTCTCCCTTTTTGAGAGCTGAACTTTGTCCGCCGCCAGCAGGCCCGGTGCCATGTAGACGTCCCCATGATCAAAAAACCCAAAACTCTGTCGATGGCACCATGTCATGTCTTTCAGGTTAGTGTATACGTTCTTGTCAACATTTGGCAACATGCTTTTTCAAATCCATTCCGTTTTGATCCTGTCTACCTTGGGAGTTAAATGAAAAATCATTCCTGAGAACAAATTCTGTAAGTCATGAAAGACAGTATCAGTTGCTTGTGATTTTTGTTTTTGTGCGGAGCTTGTCTTTTTTTTGTTTTGTTTGTTTGTTCTTCTGGTGGTGGTGATGTGCTTGTACATAATGTGCTTTTTTTGTCCATTAAAAAAAGACATTGTTGATAGGCAGATATTACTTCATATAACAAATCGGTCATTGGCCTCAGGGTCTTACCCCTGAGTTTTATTTGTTAGGCTGTAGATTCTTCTTTGAAATTTGATTGGAAGAATCCCAGTTTGGGTCATGAGCTGACTGCCACAGGGTGTTCAAGGCAGGAAAACAAAAAGTTTTCAAGTATAACTAATCTGTTCTGGCTTTAGTCAGAAACTGTCTTCGTTATAGTTTACAGATTTACATTTTCTTAAGGACATAGAGTTCATAAGATGGAGTAGAATATACATAAGCTCCACCAGAAGTCACAGGACTGACTGCTGCTTTTGCTTGCAAAGAAGCGGTGCTGCTGCTTTGTGAACAAATCTATGGGGAATAATACTTCAAAGGGTGCAGCGGAGGCCATCCAGTGCACACCAAGAATACTTATTCATGGTTACCACAAAATTGTGTTACTTCGGGGCTTGAGAGCTGGTTTTGTTGCATCTTCTGCTTCTTTGAGAGCCAGGCTTCAAATAGCAATCTGAATCACCTATTTTTACTTCATCTATGTCCTATATGTATATGGGCTTCCCACTACTAGGGATCTGTACAACCAAAGTTAGATATTACCCTTATGATTAATACTGGCGTTATAGATATCTGTAACTTTTCCTGAATCACTTGGAATGGGTTTCATATCTTTTGGGTATGTTTAGTGATTGTTTAAGAAGCAGTTTAGGAGGCTCTTTAAATTAAATTTTTTTCTGGCATTTTCATAAAAAATAGATTTGGTTGCTTGGCTGCCTTGTTGCTGGTGTTGGGCATCCAGTGATTCAGTCAACAGGACTTCCTGAAGGAACCGGATTGATAGAAGCAGCTGAAAAAAAAAAACCTAAGTAGACATTGCTGATAGTTGTGTTCGGTAACCTCTTCTCAATAATTGTGTCTTGTTAGCTTGCAAATGCACCTGGGATAATTGAGACTCATTCCTGACTGTTGACACTTTGAACAAAAATGAGAAGCAGATGTGATTAATTGGAAAAGAGGAAACTGGCTTCAGGATAAGGCGAGAGAATTTGATTGGATAGCAATGTCACAGAAATTCAAAAGAAATTGCCAGGAAATAAGATTAATTTGTTCAGTCCTGCAAAAAGTTATTTCAGGTTACTTACAAATGATGATTTTTCATGTTTGTAATGAACAATTTGTATTTATATCTTTGCTGATAATAAAACTTTCCTTGAATACTCAAAATGGAGTAGACTGACTGTGCAAAGGTTCACTTGGTAATTGCAAGACACCTCTGAATTTTTTTCTGTACTTTGATTATTATGGTGACAGAAGTGATGCACCTAAAATCACTGAATGTGTAAATAAATCCTTTATAGAATGATACATATTTCATATTCTGTCTAGTTTCATGTTGACATTCTCCCTGTAGGTTAAAGTTTTGCAATTGTGTCTTTTTGTGTTTTGACAATCATGCAGGTATTTTGGAGTTGACTAATGTGAAGCTGTAAGCTTTCTACAGCAAGCAATAAAGGGACAGCTGTCAAAACTAAATGTTCAAATTAAAAGAGTTTGAAGCCAAGACGATCAGTTTTTAAAACCCCGACCTTCTATTTATCAGAAGTTGCTAAATTTGCTTTAGTTTTTCTATTAATACAGGTGTAGCTAAAGCATACCTTCCAGAGGACATCCAGTCTTGATGAGAATACATCAAAAACTGGAGAAACCATTAGAACATGTGGTAGCCAGTTTCAGTGTTTCAGCTGCACTCATCATTAAGACTTTATTTTTGTTCTTATTTGTTTCCAGCCATTGGTTTTTATGCCATTCCTTGCACTCTAAGCATTCTGTAATACTGGTGACTTCATACTCTGGTAGCTTCTGTAATCAGGTCACTTTCAAATGTTCTTTCTCATAAGAACATCACCATACTTGCTGACAGTAGGGCACATTCTGTAGCTTTTTAGTTATGTGTTGCACTGTTTAACTGTAGCCAGTTTCCATCACATGTAAACAAGAACTGCACAAAATATTTCAGTATCATTTATCACTGCTGTATACAGGGAATCACCTGCATCATGTCTGTTGGAAAGGATTGTATTAATTATTTTGAGCATAATTGCTTTGTTGGGGGCTTATATTTAATTTTCTGTTTACTGGCTTTCTTATTTGTTTCTTGGTCAGTTATTTCTATGATGCATTTCCACATTAGAGTGCAAAGGCTGTATTTGTTCCTATAGCTATATGCTGAGTTTTTAAAAAGAAATCCAGCTTGAGAGCTATTAAACCATGCTGCTGAACAAATTGTTTGGAAAGTTTCCTACTGTGCTGTTAAAGGATCTTTTCATTAGGAGAGTATATTACACATAAATTATAGTCCTGTTGGATTCAAGTGGAATTCCCAAGTGAAGGGTCTTAAAGCAGTCAGCCCTACCTCCTGCTTTTAAAAGAAGCAACAGACTTGCAGACAGTAAACTGTTGTCAAATTCTGGACTGTGAATGAAGTAAACACTGGGAACTCTAGGATTTTCTTTTACTTTTAACCTTTTTCTTCTAAAGCATTTATTTATGAGTAGTTACAAGACTGTCAGAAGGGCACTTGCTTGATAGTATGTACTGACTAAGAGAAACTGAATTTGCTAAGATTTGGCTTCCTCCTACTTCCTCATTTCTTTTATGTTTCCCGTAACAGTCATCAGAAGTTTTTCCTATATTTGTAATTGTTGAGTGCAAGAAGTGACTGGCTAACACTTTATTTAGGAAAGGTGAATAGATGTAGATTCTTTGAAATCGTCAATATTGAATAATATTTGTTCAAACTTAATTTTATCCATTCTGCATACTGCTTTCCCACTTCAGTTACTCTGTGGGATCTGTCAGTTAACCTGATTTAATTTACAGAAGCAATTGACACTATGACAGTTTGTTACAGAAATGAGATGCAACTGTATGAAGTATGCATGTGAATGTAAGTTTTACATCAATGTAGTTATTTTTCCCTTAAATTCAGATCATGTGAAAAGAAGCCTATGTTGTTTATTTTCAGACTCTAATATCTCTCTATAGTATTATATTCTGCATCACCCTTTTTGTGGGTTTTGTTGTTTTGGTTTTTTTTAAATACAGTATCATTGTCAGACTACTTAGTCTAAGATTTCACAAGTCATACATTTAGACTTGGTGAGGGGTTTTTGTGGTTGTTTTTTTTTGTTTGTTTGTTTTTTTTTTCTTTTTTTTTTCTTAACGTAGTGCCTAGGTTTAAAACCAGAACAACTTATTTTGCATTTTCCGAGCATTCCAGGATTTGAAGTTGTGGGATATATCAAATGGGCACTTAAATGTGAAACCAAAATGAAATAATAAATATAACTCTACACAGAACTTGTTTTTGTCACCCTTATTTTATGCTTTAATAAGCAACAGGCTATGTATCAGGCTTGGTATATATAAAGTATATTCTTATATTCAAGCTATTGTAGAAGTTACTGTGTTTGTCAGGGAGACTAAGCTATTGTTTGACACTTTCAGCATGGCTTTGTTGGTTGTTACCGTATTTATGGAACTCCCAGTATAGTAATTACTTTCCTAATATCTTTTAATAATTTATTATCGTGTAAAAATACTGTTAGCTGAAATTAGAAATTCAAACTGTTAGATTACTTTAAAAGATTCTCTTAAAACTTGCTAAGTTTACTCAAAGTAGGTTAAGCATAAAGATTTTTGATACTGCATCGTAAGCAAGTGGATTTGAGGCATCCTTTTAAGGTAGCAGCTTCAAGGGTTATATCTGTTCACTAGTGTGAAGGGTATGCTTACCTTGACCTCACTGCATGCAGAAGAGACCTTAAAGGGTTCTCAGGAATGCTTTTGGTGTGTTATGCTGAAGGACTACTATTTTTCAAAGCACGTACCTTCATTGTTATGCACAGCTCTTCCTTATGTTCTTCAAGCCCTGAACAATGTAAATAATATTATATAATAAGAGAATAATAATGAATTTTACTCCCAACTGTACCTGAAAATAGAGCATTCTGCTCAGTTTTCATCAGGATGTGGGGATACAGACCCTTCAGAAGAAGTAGTCTAGTGGAATTAAAAGTTTGCACTACATGGTTGCTTAGTCTGAGGGACTTCAGGGAGATTCCTGATTTACCACGGTGTTGAATGACACTGCTCTAGCAGGCAGATCTGGTGGAAGAATGATAGGAAGAATGATAGATAGCATGTAATAGAGCCAGATTTGAAGAAAGAATTGGGGAATGAAAGGCAGATTTTTTCCATGCAGTAGTGTGTGGAGTACAGATAATCCAGTTATGGCTGATCCAAGCTGGTGTGCTCCTACCGTGCACAGCAACTTGCGAAAATTGCTCACTTGATCCCAAAAGCGAAGCAGCTGGTTTTAAAATGACACCCAAGGTGAGCAATACCTGTTCACTGGAAGAACTAAGAGTTCTCAATACTAATAGTGTTCCTTGTCTCATAGTAGAGCTTGGTCTTCACTACTTTGAATTTTTGCTTCATCCTACAGAAAAGAACTATGCTTAATAACTTAAGCCAGTACTGGACAAATTAATTCCTCTTGATTTCCTGACATTATAAGAGTGTTGCTATGGAAAGGAATTGGTGGTTGTAGCATCTGGGTATTTTATTTCAAAAAGTGAAACAGGCTGGCTGAGAAGAAAGAGGCATAATCAAGACAGCGATTTTATTTTGGAGATTCACAGGTTCTTAACTGTGCTACAAGTTACACTGGTTGGCTGGGAGGGAAGGCTTCAGATCATGATTTAATAGATTAGTTTGTACTGATTAGGAAATAGAACACTAGCAAGAACCTCGAAGTCACAAGGCTCCATTACTACAGTTGTCCTGTCTGTAATACTTTTCATGAACTTATCAGCTGTATTTTAAGAACAGTCAGGTTATTTGCTCCACCTCTTCTGCAGTCTACCCAAAACAAACTGTGAGGAAGCAGACTTTTCTACAGTTTAATTTATAATCTTGGGACCTAATTTCCATCCTTAATGTTTTAATAGTCTGTATGGCTTTCATAGATACTCATTTTTGTGGAAACATTATCCTCTAGATAAATAGTTCTTTTCCCTTCATGGTGCTTGTCTCATCTATTTATAGATAGAATTTTTACCTCTTCTTGGCTTTTTTTTGCTAGACTGACCAAATGAAGTATTTTTCATACTCTGCAGTCTCCAGTCAGCTGATCACCCTTGCAGCCTTTTTCTGCAGCTGCTCCAATTTGAACTTTCTCGTGTGTGTGGTTTTAACTGTTATAATGAGAATTACGTATAACATTCCAGATGTTGTTTCACTGGGGTATTGTGCAATGGCATGGTCTCTTTCTCTTTCTGCTCCAACGAGTATGTTCCAGAATTGCATCTGCCCTCTTCACAGCTGTCTCACCTTGATGAACCTGGCTTTTAAGCAGCTCTAGTTTGAACTAACTGTTACACAGGTTGTTTGGTACAATCACTTTATTAAACTTGAACTATAACCCATTTTTCCATTAACAGTGTTATCTAATACTAGTTTAATTTTTTATGCTATTTTTGTATACATTTTTGCATGTTATTAAGATTGTATTTATTCGTCTGTGCTTTCCCTCTTGAAAAAAAATTGGCAATATAGTTGCTATTCCCCAGTCATTACAGAAGTGCTATTTTCTTAAAGTTTTTACTTTAGAAAGGACAATCTTACGTGTCACTGTTTCCTTAATTCTGAGAAATGCATTATTTATTTGACTGCATCAACTTTAATAATTTTTAAAGTGTTCCTATTCTCCACTTATCATTGTTGTCATATCTGAGACAACAGATAAGGATTATGGTGGAGGTTGGGGGTTCGTTCCTGTGTGTCCTTAATCTTCATCCTGTTGTCCCTGTTTACTATACACATTTTCTTTTTTTTCCTACTTACAAAAAAACACTTAAAACTGAACTTTTTTGTATAATAACCTGTTCAGGTATAGTTTAGCTTTACTGTTTACTATGTACATAAGATGCAGCTTTCTGTGCTGATTTTTCTTTTACTTCTCTTCCCTCTCTGTCCCCTGCTATTCTTGAATAGGATCTCCGCATGTTTCTGATGTCTTACTTGCAGTGTTATCAATTGGCTTGTCAAACGTCAAGTTTTATCCCTTCAACTTAAGACACGGATCCTTAAATGTTTTAGCATCTTCTTATTAAATGCTAGGCTTCTGCTGTATCTTGGATGTCTTTGCTAACCTTTGCTATCAAATTATTTGGGTGTATGCCGCTGAAATTCAAAGACCTAGTTATAAACCCATTTGGCATTTTTCACTCGTTATTTAAATAAAAATCCAGTAATATGTGGATTAGGTTATGAGCAGCTGTTTTAAAATGTCCTCATTAGTTAGCAAGAACAGTCTTGAAGTAATGGAGTAATTTGCTGCTTCAGTAGCTATTTCATAAATTTATCAGCTATTAGCTCCAAGATTAACTAAGCCCGTCCATTTAAGAGTTTGATTTGTTCTCCATTTTGTGTCTGGCTAATTAGACTCCTAAAATGATACAATTCAATTTATTTTTATCTAACGTTAAAGATCTGCATGTCTGTCAACCTCTGATGTCTTTAACAGAACCTGGTTTACCTATTTCGCTTCCCCCAAAGCGAAAGTCAAAGGACTTGACCCAAACATATTTCTGTTCTTGTTATCTATGATATTTATTCCAGTTTGAGATGTCGCTGACACACATTGTTCTGCTCTTCATTTCTGTTTTGAATATTGTCTATTCCTCAGTACTCGCATTCTTAGTCATGAGCGCTGTCCCACCATGCTGTGGTTACTCTGTCATGTTTTATTCTGCACTGTGTGCCAGTAACTGAAACCTCCGACTTTTACAAGCAGACGCAACCAGATAATTCATGATACTTGTAAAATGTACATCTTGATTTTCATCATCCTATCTCTTGGTAGTTTTTATCCTTCCTTCACCATTTTTAATAGTGTATTAAAAACAAGTGTGCAAATGTCCCTGTAAAATTTAAAATTCTCTGTCAGTAATGCAGGCTATATTCTAGAAGAGTTGTTTCCACAGATGCATGAAGCTGCCCTTTCAGAAAATCCTTTTTCACATGATCTACCTCATGGTTTCTAAAACCTTCCTGATAATACTTGTCCCTGAGCTGCTTGTTTATCTTGTTATGACTCGTCCCTCCAGCCATATTTCAGGGGAACTTGGAAGAATTAAGTTAGTTTGGGAGACCTGTTTGTCATATGGTGTTCCTCCTGCCTGTTGCCTCCTTCCTCTTTCTTCCCTTCCTTCCCCCATTTGTTAAATAAACATTTAGTTGGCTGGTTTTCATTTTGTTATTGACATGTGATCTCAGTTTTCTGAAGTGTCTTAGTTATTTTGTGATTTATAGTCAAAATATCTCTTGGACCCAGGGAAACTGCTCTCTGTGGCTTTATAAATGCAACCTTTTCTATTCAAAAGTATTTTTTTGGTTTAGTGTGGACAATCCCACACTAGTGTACTTTTTTAGATACGATTACCTAGCCGTTCTTTATTAGAATTATGAATATTTTTCCATCATACTTTGTTTATTGTTTGTATTTTGGGAAATGTGCAACCATCCAGTCCCCTTGATGGCTGTAATGCATAAGAAATGTGTACCAAGTGTATCCAAAAGCATCAAACTCTGATGTGTTGCTTTAATTCTTACAAGTATATTTGTCTTCTGCTATCTTGCCCTTGAATCCTGCACTAGGACTCCAGGCTCTTACATTCCAGTTGCACAGATTCCTGCTGTTTTGTACACGTGTTTATGTCATTTCTTAATAATCAAATTCCCTCCTTTTCTATCTCCCACTCAGTTTTTCTTTTGGCTCTTGCATGCTGAATCTTAGTGATTTACTGACCCTGTGCCTTCTCTCTGCTACAAAATTCCTGAAAGTCTTAAATGCTAGAAGGCTGTTAATGTAAATTTAGTCTATCTGTAAACTGTACATAATAAGGTATATATTATGATTATCTTCTTTCTAGAATGACTTGTACCTTCAGTGCTTCTGAATTTATTATGTTCCATAACTTTTGTGAAGTGCTTCATGATTACAAATTTAAAAAATTTGAACTTCTATAGGCTTTTCAAACTGTAAAAAATACTCTCTTCTTTTTACATACGGAGAAACGGGAAAGGGATTGTATGAAGTATATTCCTGTGATTTTGAGTTTGGGTTTTGATGCCTAGGTCTTGTTGTTTGGGCAGTGGGGGTGTGTGTGTTAAGGGTAGAATTGATGTAGTAGTGTGAGGGGAGGCGGGTATTATTTGTCATTTTTCTTTCTCCCTTGACTTTTTGAAAAGATGGACAGACATGGACATTTTTTTCTTCCAGTGATGTAGTCACAGTTACATGAATTTCTAGAGAGGACAGCTCTGCCAAATGAAATATGACTTTAAATTATCTATGTAGTTCCCTGTATACTCAAATCCGATTTACTGTTAGGAAGAAAGGTAAACTGATTGCTTTGTTCTGCATTCCTGCAAGACATCAGGTAAGACTCCTTATGACCTTATTTGCCTTGCTTATCCACAGTTGCCCATGCTCTTAAACTAAGTCAATGACCTACCTTTCATTTCCTCAGTCCCACCGACACATACATTGTACAATTAAGGTAGCATGATTCATTTTTAGATGTACATGCTGGGTAGTTTTTGCAAAGGACGTTCAGTGCAACACTAAAGCATTAGCTACTGTAACTTGTTGAGGCACTTGATGTCATTTTTTATTCTCGAGAAAACCCTCTGGCAGTTGCAGTTACTATTAGCAGCCTCCAAGTTTTTATTTGGGATAAGAAAGTTCTGAGCTTTCACACATGCCCTCTACACTCTTCTCAGTCTTCCCACGCAAACCATATGACCAATCATGCAAATTTTTCACTTAGGATGATTAAGGTTGCACTGGAATAAAATACCAAAGTACACCTGGGTTTAAAAACAGAAAGTAGGCTAACAGTTTTATATGCATCCTCTCCTCCTGCTTTGTGCTCTTTAATCTTGCAATGTACTAAAAATTACTTTTAAATTAGTATTTTTCCAGTGTATTATCTGTTCCCAGGTATTGTGACTCCTATAAATGTGCATACCAATTGACTAGCTCCTTTATTGTCACATTGCATTTATAGTCTTTTATTTTTTTATATTCTTTAATTACCCAGGAAGGTGTCTAAGTTAATCTCTGTGCAGAACCTTCTGCTGATACATGGAATGTAAAAGGAATATGCAGTTGTTGTCTTATGGACTATGCACTTTATTTGCCTTGTTGCCATTAGAAACATCAACTTTGAAATCAGAATTAATTTATAGTGGCTTCCAGCAAACATTTTGCTTCCATTATGAATAGTTTGCTGCATATTTGATGAATTATGTGCTTTCTTCAGGTTGTCACTTGTAAATGTTGAAAATGTTCACAATTCAAGTCAAACATCAATTTTAGTTCCTGCTGATGGCAACATAATGTAGAGTGCAGCTACATTTTCTTGTTGACCTTGCCAATGCTGACTACCTCCCATGAATCTATCTGGTCTAGTGGTATCTTTTTCAGTATAGCCTCTTCCATTTCCTATAATAGAAGTTGATATTATAGGGAAGTAACTTGTATCAGTACTGAGTTGTTTTCTTCTGTGACTTATATGTTAGATAACTATCATCTGAGCCAGTTAATGGAAAATATTTTCCATTCTCATAAAAGTAGTAAAGATTTTCTTTAGTGAAGACGTCTCTCCTCTCTTCAACATCTGAAGTACTGTTTTTAATGGTCCTGCTAATTTCATTTAGCTATATCGTCTTGCTTAACTTTTTTAAAAAAAAAAATAATCAAAAATCCTGTCAACTATTGTTTCTGTCCAGTTGAAAAGGCCATCTTGTAAAAAGCACCATTACTTTGATGACATTAGATATTCAACCTTATTGTAATTACTTCATGAAACAATTACTTAAATTAACACTGTCTTTGAAGTTATGTTTTCTCCAGTTTGGTGTGACGTTGGCTATCTTTAAAAATGTTTTGCTTGAATTAGAATATCTTTTCTTTCTCTGTTAATTTCCTTTCCCTTTTCACTAGATTACTGTTTACAAAAGTCAAATTGGAGTCCCTGTGCAGAGGCCCAGATGAAGCACTCCTTACCTGTAAACACATGCTCCAGATTTGGAAATCCTGCTACAATCTCACTAACCCAAGGTAAGATGCTGTAGAATTTGAGGCTGCTCGATACCTTGCTCAGTAGCCTTTCAGGGCAGTATTAGGTCAGCAGTTCTGCTTTTACTCGGTCTGGTATTTCATATGAACAAACTAATCCTCTGGGCATCTGGAGACTGAAGTGCAAAGATACAAGTTGATGGACATGCAGAAACTACCCAGAGTTCTGTGAAGTAAGGTATGCCAAAGCTAATAAACCCTGCAGTGATTACAGAGATCAGGTAACTCTGACGTTCTTCTTGATGGGACTCACTGTACTGT